>JZKD02S1676171.1:72026-83663 GCA_000966675.3 Picea glauca
ATGAGTTGGCTAATAACCCTAGAAGACAAGTCGGCTCAAGAGGATAATTTGTATTAGGTTATTAGCCTCCAAGAGAAGAAGTTGGCCAGAATAAATATTATATACTAAGTAAATATTCACCCAGAATGAGAAGTTGGCCTAGGTAGTTATTCAGAATTAGTATAAATACAGGAGGCTAGTCTTCATTTCGGCAGGCATTCTCAGAACTGTAGAGCTCACTTGTGCGCAGTTAGCTAGTTTGTGTGCAAGTTTGGAGGAGAAGTTGTCGTTGCAGCTGCTACAACTAGAAGATTATGTTTTGGCTTGGACTATCTCTTGGTTATGGTTTGGACTATATGATCAGCTCTTTTTTGGTGCGCTATCCTTGGAGAAAGGTGCGCTAACCTTTGTTTGGCTATCTATCCTAGGGTTTTCTTCCAGAGTGATTCTCTGTCAAGGTTAAGGTGCTTGGAGGGTGGCTTCAGTCTATGGTTGGGATACAATAGTGATATTGTCTATGGTAAAATGAGCACATCCATCATATTCTAACAGTCCACTCAAGAACCTCCCAATTTTGACACACTCATCCCTGATGAAGTCCATGTACCTTAAAATTTCCAAGAATTTCCTCTTATACCCATCCATGGTCATGCTCCCAAGCTTGAGTTCAAATAACTATTGCATATTCTTGTCATAATATTGCTATGACAAGTATTTCTACTGGAAATATGTTTTAAACTTCCTCCATGAGATCCTCTTCTCATCAATGTGCTTAACCTGCTTAAGTTGATCCCACCACATAGTTGTTTTTCCTTGAAGATGGTAGGTTGAAATTATGGCTTCTACATTTAATGAATATTCATGCAACTAGAATATTTCCTCGTTCCCAACAACCAGACTTCGACATATTCTCCCTTCATGTGCTCTCCATCAAAAGATGGTGGCTTGAGCTTTCTGAGATCTCCTTGCAAAATATATGACCCATGTCTCCTACTCTGATGTCTGATAGGGGACACACTCGGGTTGTTGTCTTACCTTGAATGTGCATGTGCTCTTCTCATTGAATGTATCAATGAATGATGATGATGATGTCTACTAACACTCTTTTTTATCCTTGACCCCCCATGGTTATCCCTTCTATCATGGTATCTGGAATCTTCTAATTTTCTTGCACTGGAAGCTTGTTTTCTACCAAAATATTTATTGACTTGTCTTTGCAACATATTCAGACTCTATATCATCTCCTCTTGGGATATTATCATCTTTTCATTATATTCTCTATATATATGCACTTCTTTCTATAAGATTCTCATTGTCTCAACCAACTCCACCCGGATTCTACATCCATTGGACTCGGCCTCTGCATTTCCCAAGACAATATGTAAACCTCTAATCTCCTCCTCATGGATGTAAGATCCTTGGGCATCCTCCATATCTCTAATCCTCATATAGGAACAATATATGCTTTCTTGTAGCTCTAATTCTATAAAAATCTTAGCAAATATGCATATTATAAAATATTTCATTAATTAGGTTACAGGTGATTCTTCATCTCAATTTATGAACACATATGCACTAAGTCAAATTCTGATTCTTTAGACACATTTCTCTCTGAATCATATTTCCAATGACTATACCCATGCCTCATTTTGAGTTATGAGCAAAACGTTACAACCTTCTGAAGTTTGCAATTTCCACTCATTTGTGTTATGTTTTTACTAATGCAATTTTTTTGAGAGACCATTTTCTACCCTCTGTAACAGAAAATGTGTTATGAATCAGGAAACATTTTGTACCAAGTACATATATAATTTATGATTATGAACAAAAATCAAATCTCGTGTTTGGAATTTGATGCTCTAGTCAAATTCTGTATAAATCTAGAATTGACTTTGAACTTTTAAACTTTCTCCATACTCAAAATTTTTAGCCAAAATTGCCTATCTCCCAAACAAAGAAAAACTAACAAAAAATCACTCAAGAAAAAGTTGTTTGTATTGATGAATATACAAAATTTCAACTAAATAAAATTTTCTGAATTGGTGATCTGGGGTCCATTTTCCTCCTCCAAAGATTTCAAAAATCCCTGAAATGTGCCTGGGAATTGTGGGTTTGGCTCTATTTGACTATCCCCACACCAACCCTTTTTTAATTTTGCTAGGAGCCCAAATGGGTATCTTCATGCCTACTTTTTGGACTCCCTAGAAAAAATTCACCTTCATCTAAACCCTAGTTATTGAGAATGACCCAAATCTTTAAAAACCATTGATTCACGTTTTTCAGAAAAATTTAGGCAGAATTAGCTAATGGCCCTCACTAGAATTTGTGTATCCCTCATCACTATGGACACACCCATTAAATTTCATTTGATTCTAATTTGAAATTCTCTTGTTATGGCCCAAACATGTTTTTGGCTCCAGATATTTTTTTGTTTGTTTGTAAATTACCTATTTTGTTGAAATGGAAACCTGGATGACATGGAATGGCACATGGTTGTTGATGTCCACCTATCATTCACTAATTCTACCATGTCATCATCCTCTTTTACCTCCATCGATGATCCAAATATTTCTCTTTTTGGTGGTCAGTGAAATCCTTTGCATTATGTTTTGTTCCCACTTCGTCAAATTTTGCTCACAAAAAGATTAGGAAATTATGACAAAAATTGCGTTGGATCTAGACCATTGATCTCATGATCAAATTTATCTCAAACATCGATTCACCATACTTTGCCAAATTTGCAGATGAATCTCGACCATCAATCAAGAAATCAAATGTAATATGGGCAGTCGATTCCCCAAACTTCGCTGAGCTTTGAAAATTCCATCGATGATCATCAATTTTTGAAAAAGGTCTCTACTTCATAATATTTCACCGAATTTCAATAAAATCCATTAACGATCAGAAAATTTCTAAAAATTTCACTGCTTTATAAGATTTCGCCGAACTCCGGTAAACTCCATCGGTGATCATCAATTTTCTTTCATCGGTGATTTTTTGAAAAGTATGCACTCATAGAATTTCATTGAACTTTGATCACTCCATCGACGATCATCAATTTTCTTTCATTGACAATATAAAAAAATTCTACACATAGAATTTCTCTGAACTCCAATCACTCCACCTGCAATAGGCTATTTTCTTTCATCAATGATCTACAAAAGTATGCACTCGTATAATTTCGTCGAACTTCGATCGCTCTATCGGTGATTGATGATTTTCTTTCATCGACGATCTACAAAAATTCACTTCTTCATAGGAATTTTCCGAACCCCGAAACTTAGAATTTCTTTGAACGAAACTAGGATGAATCTGGGCCATCATATAACCCTTTTGTATTTTTCCACCATGGAACTACCATTGTGGACCTTGTCAATCAACGTCACCGGTATGGTCCATGTCATCACATGTACGAAATTTTTCAAAAATCCCAAAATGTTTTAATTTTTGTAAAATTTAATAAATTTTTCTGAAGTTTTCTTTAATGAACTTAAAAATTTTAACTAATCTGAAATGAATCTTGGTCATTGATCGCCAAGTTGAATGCGATCTAGGCCATTGATTCTAGTAACTCCTTAGTCACCCTTAAAACACAAAATTTGACCTTCCAGGTTGAATTTAACTCTTCAACTTGCATATTGATGCCATCAATCATCTCCTCAACCATTATGAGTGCAAATTCAACTTGAATTTGCTTAGAAATTTGAGGGTTTCACTCTGGTTTCACAAATTTCCCTAAATCTGTCATGGATCAAACTCTACAATAGTGAATTTTCTGAATTCGCACTAGTCTTTGACCCATATGGGTCCAATGTTGAACCAAAATATCTGATATCACTCTATAATGTATCCTGCCTCCAAGTTGGGTCACGCTACTGCTAAAAATTACTAAAAAAACTCTAATACCAATTTTAAATGTGGAAACAATGCACATCATGACATACAAACTCATGCAACCATACATAACAATTAAAAAATTGAATGAAATTAATTGAAAACATGTGCAGCAACAATTAAACATATATGACAACATTTCATCACATGAAACGCAGAAGCAAATATGTCATTTACCCAAAGTAGGTAACAATAAATAAGATAAGACTTGAAGTGAAATACACAACAATTTATCTCAACATTTAACATAAATAAACATAGTAGATAAGAACATGTATCTTAGAAAATATGCAATCAATTGCAAAGGACGGATGTTCCACCCAACCGTACACTTGTTGTTTCAGTTCTCAACAAGAAGTCACCCTCAAGTTAGGGATTTGAATCCACGAGAGACAGTGGTTCCTAAGGTTGTCTATTGTCCCCCTCTCAACAATTGATTTCCACAACCATTCCAATCCACCAACTCTCTTTCCTCGCAACCCGCACAACCCGAGGAATGAGATCCCCTTCTCTGTCACGCAATCCCTTAGGTTATCCCACCTCCAGGGCTCCAGAACATATTGGGTAGGAAATCTGTTTATTGGGGACTCCAGGAATCTATAGTTGCACAGGAATTCTACAACAAAAACTTATTTGCTCACGTTTACACGTTCTTGCTCATAATCTTACTCACAATTCTACAGCCTATTTCTCCATGAATTTATAGCTCCAACCAGTTGTTACAAATGCTCACTATGTTTTCCTTCAATCTTTATCACTCAGAACTCCCTTTCTTTCCAAAAATATGCATACAACAACTGCTCTCTTTTCTTATACGAATTTCTTTCTCTCCCCATGCTTGCTTGACTTTCACTCTTTCCAAAAATGATGTACTTGACTCTCACACTTCCCTCATGCTTTCATGTATTCAACCCATGCTCTCAATAATTATGTGAAGTGACTTCACACACCAACCCTCTTACATGTATTCAATGATTTGGGCTTAGAAACACTCCAAAGGAAACAAAATGTTTGTAAAAAAGATAATTTGGAAAGATGGTTTGGGTTTAATAGACATGGGAATCCCCCCTTTGGACACCCTCCTCTCTTGTGGAAACTTAGCCCCCATGTATATGTCTGTGTTTTTCTGTAGCAAGCGATAAATTTTATTTATTATTTATGATATACAAAGTTTACATATTACATCACTTGGATCACGTCTATACATCATATTTGCATTATACATCGCTAAACTAGGGATTAAAATGGGGATACTACATGGTTGTTCCATGACTTAAAAAGACAAAAATATACAAAATTACATCCTTCAAAAGGAAAATCCACAATTTGTCCTTTGTCAATAAAAAAGGAAATTATATCCATGGTGCATGAGTGAGATCAACAATGTGCTCATCTTGTAGGATGGAAATGGTCCAGTGCCACTCACTAGCCCCAATGCCTCTTTTGAGAGGCCATCCACTACCATGTTCTTGTTCTTGTATATATGAGACAAAGAAACATGTGAGAAGGTTGACATCTATCTTTGTATATAATCAAAAAATGGGTGTAAAGTAAACTTTTTAAGAATTGCTTCCTTTCGTATCCATTGGATAACTAGTAAAGAATCCTTGAAATTTTGAAGTTGTGAGGCCATATTATTGAGCTAGATAGAGGGTTAATTTGAGAGCCATCAGCTCACAATAATTGTTAGTTTCTTTCCCAATCCAAAATTTTAAATCTATGATGTGGTTTGAGGAGAGAGATAATATTCCTCCCAAGCCTCCTATTGGGGGATTCCCTTGAGAGGCACCATAAAAGTATGCCCAAGGAATATCCTTATTGACGATTTCTTCTTTTCTTCTCATTTTTTTTTTGTTTTTCCTTGACCTATGGATAAGAATTTAGAATATTTAGAAACCAAATTGTGCATTTAATGGGTAGAGTCATGTGTACTTCGAAAAGCTTCAGGTTTCTAGCAAGTCATATTCCCCAAGCTATATTGAATGGAAGAGCTCTCATATTCTTTGTCTCCTTTTGTATACCAATATCTAAAGGCTTCTTCAATACTTCAACATTTCCATGCATTCCTTAACCTTATCATGCTTCCAAACTCTTTCTAGACCTCTTTGGAAAAGGGGCAAGTCAGAAGTAAGTGATTTATAGTTTTCTATACTTTGGCATAGACTACAACATCATGGGCCAATTTTTTTTTATGTAAAACCTCCTAGGTAGGATCCTTGCTCTTTAATGCTAGACACATGAATATTTATTTTTAGAAGGACACCTTAACTTCCATAATATTATCCACCACCAAACAGGTTATCCCACCAATCCTTCCTCTGCAAGGGCTCTATATCCTAATGTGGAAACATAAGTCCCAAATAGGTTAAGAGACCATAACACTTAGACATCTTATTCCCATAATTTGACATTATTTTCTATTAGGGAATCTATATATGACTTCCAAACTTCCACAAGATCTTCTTGTGATCCAATTTCCTCCCAGTTGAACCAATTTTGTTGTCGATTTGTAGACCTCTCCCAGTTCACAATCTGTCCTAGTGAAAAAACAACTTTTCTCTTAATCTCTTGCGTCACCTAGGGAGGTAATATATGTATCCCTTTAATATAAATCCATGGATCAAGCCCTACATGGAATTTATCCCCTCTTTCTACCTTCCATATCAACCAATTACCAACCAACTTAAAAGTTGAGCTCACAACTTTCCATATAATTGAGGTATTATTCACCTATTTCACAGGGTTCCTAATCCAATCCTCGACTATGGTTGGATAAAAGTACTTAGCTCTAATTACCTAGACCCGCAGTCCTTTCCCTTGGACCAACTTTCATTAATTTTTCTGCTAGGGCCTTTGAGAAGAGGAATAGGTTTTTTAGACCCCATTCTTCATTTGCTTTTGAGACCAATAGTTTTTTCTAGGATGCCAATACAAGTCCTTTATTTTTTTTATCTCCTTACCATATAAATTTGTAGCAAAATTTCCTAATTGTCTCCAACACACCTTTCAGGACCCAAGCCAATGAAATCCAGTATAATGATATGGCTTCCAAAACATATTTGACAAGTATTAGTCTACCCCCTCTTGAGAGCCAACAATTGCACCAATGGTTTATCTTATTTTCTACTTTGGAAATCAACCATTGCTAGTTTCCTTTTCTTTATAGTTTTGGTTTCAAGTGGAATCTCAAGTACTTTAATCCTTGATCCAAATATATCACCTAGTATGGAAATAATTAGAAGAAATATACTTACTCTGGTACATCCCAAATGGTCATATTGGATTTACCAATATTTATTTGCACACTTGTAATTTTACAGAAAAGGTCCAAAATGTTTTTAAAATTCTCAACTATCCTTCTAAAACCTTCACAAACAATTAGTACATTATCCACAAAGTAAATATCTGTGATATTGCATGTTGGGCCAATGCAAATCCATTTAAAGCTACCATTTTTTTATGCATATTTAAGTAATCTACTCAACCCTTCAACTATTATGGAAACAAGAGAGGGGAGAGGGGGCATCCCTATCTAAGATCCATGTCTGGTCTCATGAAAGGGGATGTTTCTCCATTGATTAGCACAGTGAAGGATATAGAGGTAACACAACTCATCATCCATACTACAAAATTATGACAAAATCCTAAGTGAATGAGATCAATCTCAAGTAAATCCAACTTACCCTCCCATAAGATTTGGAGAGGTCCATTTTGATTACCATCGATATTTGATTTATGGTATTGATAGAGTGGAGGCTTTCCTAAGCTATCCCAACTGCCTCATGGATGTGTCTTCCTTCCATAAACTTGAACTACTCACCCGATATTTTTTTTGATAAGACAACTTTTAGTCTTTTGGCTATGACCTTTGAGATAATTTTGTAGATGCAGTTGCATAAGGATATTGGTTGAAAATTTTTTAAGGTTGTTGGAATATCCTCTTTTTGGGTCAAATTAATGAAGGTATTATTGTAAGACCCAAGCATTTTTCTTGTATTTCAAGTGGTATCCACCACCCTCCTTAGATATTCTTCAATGAATTCATATCATCCTAGGAAAAAATCCAAGAGTAGGCCATCTAGCCTCAATATTTTATCCCTTAAAAAATACTGTAAGGTTTGGAGAATTTCATGTTTCCCCACTTCTTTCATCAATTCCAAGTTATCCTCATTGTTTACAAAAATGGGAAAATAATTGGAGAATCTTATCACTTCAAAAATCGTGGCCCTAGAATCCTCTTTGACGAGAATGGAGAAGTTGTTGACTCCCTCATCTGCTATGTCTTTAAAATTTGTTTCCCATTTGTTGCTTCCTTCGTCAATATTCCAAATAGAGTTAAATTTTTTTCCATTTGCATATCAATTAAATAACTTAGAATTTTCATCACCCACTTGAAGCCAAATGGCCTTGCTCTTGAGCCTCCATTTCTTCTCTTTCTCCAGTAAGATATTTCTTTTTTTTTTCTTCCAGCTACTTTGCTTCCAATTTCTAGGTCTTTATCAAGTATCCAAAGCCTTCATTGTTATAAAGGGTCTATAGACCTTCTTCCACTTCTTTAAGGAGCCTATCATCTCATTGTTTTTTGTCCTTGGCCCATTGAGATGATGCCTTTTTTTCCTCTTTCATATTTTGTTGAATTTGAAGTGGAGTGGACTCTCTTAGATGTTCATCAAAAGGTTTCCAAACATCCTTGATCTTTTTAACAAACTCTTCCACCTTCAACCATTCTAGATTCAACTTGAAGGGACTGGGTGTTTTTTCCTGGGCAAGGGCCACTTCTAACACAATATTATTGTAGTCTAAGTCCCCTCTCGAGGCTACCCATTTTCTTACTCAAATAACTTCATCGAGAAACCATTATGATATTAGAAAGAAGTCAAGCCTCTTGGCTATTATGTCTTCCCTTGTTCTCTTTTTTATCCAAGTGCAAGTTATATTTGTTGGTTTAATGTCCAACAAACACACTACTTCCATATTTCTTATAAAGTATTCTGAGAAACAATCCATGTGAGAAGCAAGTCACCAAATTTTGGATGCTCCTAATGTAAATTTTAGGTCTCCCCCTATCACCATAATTAGGATACTCTAAATACATTCCATATTGAAGAATTTGACCCAATACACCACTCTATCAGAGTAGGTAAACATTTAGGATAGAGATTTATTTCCCCATATCCATTGAGAATAAGGCTACCCCTAGTACTATAGGAAAGGCCCAAGAGTTAGATACAGTATATGAAGACTTCTTACATACATTTATATTTCCACCAAATCTCCCAATAGTATTAATGTAATTGAACTCCCATCCAATCATAAGTATTGAGACTTCCTGAATTACTTTTTCCCCATCCAGCATTGTCTCCTAAAGGAGAATAATACAGGGTTTTAATGTCTCTATAAGCCTCCTAATGGCCAATTTATATGAGGGATCGACTATCCCTCAACATGAATATCATCTAATCCCTTCATAAGGAACAAATTCTCTAAGAGACCTAATTAGAGATAATTGTTTCCCACATCTGACCTTTGATGATGCTTGTTTCTATGCCATGGACATAAATAAATTTATCCCTCTCTTGATTAACTTATGGTTTTTTTCCATCAAGGAACCATAACCCCCTGCCAACTTCCTAGGGAATTTTAAGATTCATCTGCTTCTAGGTCGTAGGTTATATTTGGAAGATTCTATATGGATAGAGTCCTAAAAGGTGCCCCTAGTCTCATATTCCAATTTACGGTTTTCATGGGTCCCCACCTAGGCTTCTTCTTCGACCAGAATATTTTCAATTACAAGTAGAGGGATTAGGGTTGAGGACATGGGTTTATTAATTCCTAAAAGGTTGGACAAGAATTCACTAATATACTCCAATCTTTTTGTTTCTACCTCTAACCCCTAATTTTCAAAAACCAAATTTTCCAAAGATTTCCTTTTAGAAGGGGAAGGTAATTGTGGGGACTTGCCCAAAAGGGGTATGCAATCCTTATTGTCATTGATGGCATCCATGGTCTGTTCCTTGTGGTGACTCAATGTCGAAGCTGAAGGTTTCTCTACTAGTTCCATTATCTTGTGTGTGGGCCCTTCTGAGTGCCTCTTTTCAATTAATACTTCTGCCCTTCAAAAGTTTTGAGGAAACTCTAACAATTCCACCCCTATAGTTGTGACATCGGCCACATCTGAAAGGTAAAAATTCATAGTCAATAGTTAACTTATAATGATATTTACCTCATTGAATAACCAATTCCTCAACCAAGCCTTTGCTAGTTTCTAAACACACTAGTATTTTGGCCATCCCGAAGCACCCAATGTCATGGAAAGATAAATCAGCCTCATAATACAAACCAAAGGAGTTTCCAATTTCTACAAATACATCCTCCGACCATAAAACAAGTGGTAAATCGGGTATTCAAACCCATATTGGAAGGATGTCTACTCAAACTATTTTGGCATCAAAGTCGACATGTCATTTCTTCAGGAAAAGGTTTTGGGAACCCCACTTCCACCGACTTTGTAGAAATTTATTTACCTCTCCAGCCAAATTAAAAACCCAGACCAATAATCCCTTTTCCAAGGTAATTATGTGGAGTGAATAACCCACCATATGTTCAGAATTTAACCTCATCCAGTCCTTTAAGCACTCACATGACATCTTTCTTCCTAGGAATCGACCAACTACTATATTTTCTTCCAATTTCTGAACATTATTCAATCTAGTTTTTGAACCCAAATTCATACTTACTGGCTTTGGCATTTTCTTAATTCATTTCCTATTTATTTTTTTCCGTTCCCCTTCCAGCAAGGGTTTCCCTAGGCTCCTTGCTCCCACTATGGCCAAACCACTCATTATATTGAGGTCTAAAAGCTTACCAATAAACTCTATCTCCTATTGATCGATAACATTCTTGACTGAGTTGCATATTTGTAGCTCAATATCCTCCCTGAAAATAGGCAAGTGAATAAATTTATTTAACATCATTATCAACGCTCTTAATGTCTCCATCTTTGTGAGGCTGGGGATAGCCTATTGGAGATATTTCAGATCAAAATTCTTGCATGTCATCGATGGAGTAAAAGGCCCTCAAGATTCTCTCCACCTTTGACTTTCACCCTAGCCTACATTGGGTGCCACCAGTGGCTAAGCTCTGATCCAACTCACCCAAGATGTCCAACATGTCCTCCTCTAGTCGGAGCAGCCCCTCTAATATTCTTCTCCCTAATTCAGTTAGTATGCCATGTTGAACAAGTCGAGGTGTTTCCCAAACCAACTAACCCTCAGTGGAGTCGATTGATTAATTGACTCCTTCATTCTCCATCATCACTAGTCATGCCTTGACAACTCAGCCCCAATCCTTGTCACTTGGGTTTGATACTATGCTAACCAAACACTTGCAGAAACCCTAGTTGCACCTATGGAGTCTCCATCACCCCACCTTCCATTTGAACTTAAAAATTGTATCAATACAATATAATACAAGGCTCTCCACTATAGGAAATGTTAGTTGTGACTTACTATGTCTATGTAATATAAATTTGACTTTAAAAATAATTTATTTTTTTTCAATCTCCGAATCAATTAAGGACTACATTTTTTTAAGTGCTTATAGTATTGACTCCTTGATGTGAATAGTTGTCAATGGTGATAACTAAGGATATTATTTTTTTAGAAGAATAGGTTTATATGTATGATTTGATCACAGGTGGATGGAATGAAGAGATTAATTACGCCGAAAGGCATACACCTATTGACAATGGGCACAATTAATGAT
>JZKD02S1676171.1:92826-103852 GCA_000966675.3 Picea glauca
AGAGAGAGAGAGAGAGAGAGAGAGAGAGAGAGAGAGAGAGTCTACCAGGCCTGTTGAACAAAGGTAAGCATAGCAACTCTGGCTTAGCCTGTATGGATCGAGATCCCAAGTTCAATTATTAGTTTATTGTCTAATAGAGTGAGAATTGTAACATTTCAAAAGGAGCATAGAGAACAAAAAATAACCATCATGAAGCCAAAGAAGAGATCTCTCCTTTCAACTTTGGTTAAACTCCATGTTCATTTTAGACAGTTTTAATTCTTATTAGATGCCCAAGTTTTTGTGCAGGCCACCTAGAGTCCTAGACTACCTTCTTTTAGCCCAAGTGGTGCTCTAGACTCTAGGAATTCTACAAAAAACGCACTCAAGCAGGGGAACAATGAAAGAGAGGATCTGGTAAATTTCAAAAGTAGGATTGGGAATTGTGTAATGGCAAATAGAAGAAATGTAGGAGAAACAAGTCTAGGCAAACAACTCTCCATTATACCTTTTGGGATAAAATACAAAGAGAAAAATAAGAGTAATCAACATTGCACAGCCCCCTTCATAACAAAGTTCAAACAGTCAAATAAAAACAAAACTGATATAAAACATCTCGAGCATTCCCACAAATAAGAGTTTCTTGCATCAAGCCCTAACATTTATGCTTGGCGCTCACTTTGGGAAAGAAGAAACTGAAATGAGGAGCTTTTGTAGCAGAAGGCTTAGCATCAAGATTCAAAATCAAATCCTAGTTTTTAAAACCGGGATGGGTTGTTATCCAACCGCTAAACTGGCCGGTTGGATACCTGGGCAAATTGAACCGGACTTCAAACCGGACCGGTGCCCAGTTTGGTAACGAACCGGCCGAGTTGAAGCCGGTTCGATACCAAACCGGTCGAACCGACCAGTTCGGTGCCTGACCAGCCGGTCGGATGCCGTACCCACCCGCAGACTAAACACAAATAAAAAATCTAAAAAATAAACAATTCTAAAACCTAATCTAACTCCTAACCCTACACACCAACTACATATACACCTCCCGAACCTCACATCTCACATATCAGTCGGTCTACTACTTCAGCTACTGCAGTGGAAGATGTCCCCGAGGAGAACGAGGAGCCTGAAGACTCTGAGTCAGATGATGATTTTGTAGCTGGCATAGCTGCTGATGATGATCCCATTCCTAGCAGTGGTGATGAGTTTGATGATTGATCATGTTGATCAAGGATATGTAGTAGATTAGTCGATTGTAGTTTTTGCATGTTTTATGGACTGTAGAGGCCATTTAGAGCCTCTCTGATTATGTATTTTGTTGCTGATATGTATTGCACTTGGTGCCATTTCGATATATACAGCCTTACATGGTATACATATGAGCAAACTTTGCATATTTTGTCTCTACTGGTTTGGAATTATGGTTTGAAAGCTTTAAAATAAAATTTTCATTAAAATTTAACTATTTAATGTATTTTTTATCGCATCGAGTCGTTGAAATCAAACCGGTCCGGTTTGATCCGGTTCTGGTTCGATGTCCGAATTGAAAGGTGACCGGTTTGATGTCCGGTTCTAGTTTTAAAAACTATGAATCAAATGTATTGCAAACAAGCCCCATTGCTCTTCTCTTACTGATCAAACTAGAGCAATACCAAACAACAGGATAACTTCTATTTATGAAACCCCATATTGATCCCAAAATATGAAATGTTGAATAGTTATCTTGAATGTACAGAAAATCCCCGAGTCACCCTGAAACGTCTACAAATACTTTAACATAGCCAAGCAAGGGCTTGAAACCATTACAAAAACCCATAATGCAGCACTCACTGCCCAGTTTCAGAGAATCAACATGTCTCAGATTCCTAAATTGTAAAAAACTCAAAGGCCTAGTTTGGCATAACAGCAGTTCCTTCATACCTAGGTTGATAAATCACAGATGATAGAAGAATGGCAGGCTGGGCATACACCTATGGTCTACAAGGGCTCATTCAAAGGGGAATCAAAGCAAACCTGATGCAATGGAAGGTCTAGCCTTCTTTCAGGAAGTCAAACACATGGACGCTTTTTGAGCTCAAAAGATGTGAAAAGGAGTATCACTTTGCTTATGCTACCTTTCCATCTGCTAATCAGCAGATTATCAAGAAATCTTCCACAGGTTGGAATTGGGGAGGAAGAGGATACTCTGCTGTGCACTTCTTCTTTTTGAGATATAGGTTGTTCAGTCAGAGGCTTGAACACCAAGATCTGTCACCAACTATTAAAGTCTTGCAGTGGTTCTCCGGGCATCATGAAAGAAACATGACACCTTCCCTTTTGACTTCTAAAAGATTGACCAAAGTCCTGGTTGTCCAGTGCTGAGAAATCTTCACTTCTCTTCAAGAACAAAAAGATTTCTACTTTATGGGCATTTTTCTAGTACTTAGATGAAGGAAAGATCAAGGAGGAACCAGAATCTACCCTTCTATCTATTTCACCTCCAGGAATGATCTTGTAGCCATGTTTTTCAGAGATTTTTGGTGATGTCTTCATGGCTGTTACAACTTATGCTTAGTATGTCCATCAAACAGTGGTGCAGTGCCAGTGGGTTATGTCTTGTTTCATGCCATAATATGAACACGTCATCTTAGTGCTCCAGAATATGGATTACAGCAAGGGTCATTTGCAAGTTCTGGGTTTCCTACCAGACAAAAACCCTAGAGAAATTTACGGTAAGGCCCTTCCTACAACAAAAATGTAGAACATTTTACAACTTTCAGAATTAATTCCAACTTCCATCTCTCTCTGACATTAAAATATCGTTGGATGGCAACTGAGACACACCGGTGAGATTGTATTTGTGTTTTCACAGTGGGCGCAGAGTTGAAATTTTATGGTAAGGCCCTTCCTACAACAAAGATGTAGGACGTATAGGAACTATCAGAATTAGTTCTCTTTCTCTCTCTCTGACAGACAATATTACCAGGTTGCCAAGTGCAACACAAGTAAGATTGTACTTGTATTTCAACAGCAGGTGCAGAGTTGTCATTGTAGGAATAATTTTAAAGTTGATTTTATAGATTGGCAAGATTGAAGCAACTGACTATCAAGGTCTTCAAGTCATCAGATTCAAAGTATAGTATTTCTTGTGGACCTGTTTGACTTTCAAACTTCTTTTCAGTTAGACCGTTTAGGCCTCTTGACACTTTATATAGACTCGATTAGCAGGGGCAGGGTCCTTTAAAATTTAAACCTAATTAAATAAAACAAAGTAGTCATATTACCTAATTAAATTGAATAGAAGGTAGGAGGTTCAGGGATTTTGATATCTGAAAATACTCCCAAGGAAGAATTTATTTGGATAAATTCATCTGAAATGCAACAAGTTATTAAAAGAAGGGCCAAAGAACAATGCCTGGTTAAGTGAGAACCAAGATGTGCTCAAATCTATAATTCTTTTGGAAATTAATGCAAACATTATTCATTAAAAATGACAGCTATTCATTTCCACCAGAAATGGAAAGATGAGCCTTGCTAAAATTCGTCCATTCATTTCCAAGGAAATTAACACATTAAACAAAAAATGAGTGTTGAAGAAAGATTAGGAATAAAAAACATTAAAAACTTATATCTAAATAAATTGCCGGTGGGTTTGTTTTGGTGCAACTTAGTTTTCATTCCACAACTCAATACTCAAGAGAAGGTGCACATAATAGAGAAGATACTAAGAGTTGGATTTGGATGGCGAATAAATTTGAGTTTTGGACCGACCTCAATGCAAAACAATGATGTATCGGTCTGTTAACAATAGATCTTGCAGACATAGATCAACAGAATCATGGAATAGTGGTTTTGCAGTCCTATCTTCCTGTTCACATGTGAAAAAGGTAAATAACAGAAAAGATACCCAGAAAAGGCTTAGACAGCAAAAACATTGTAATGTTTCATGCAAAAAACAACAGATGTATTGCTCTGAGCAGTAAACCTAGCAGACATATGACACTGCATCAATGGATTCAAAGAATAGTAGTTTTGCAATGCTATCTTCATGTTTACTAAAGGGCAGAAGATACTTTGAAAGGGAAATAATATCAATGCACCAATGTAAATGCTGAGAACATACTTACCACAATACGTATTGTAATTGACACTGCATATATCTGCATCACAAATATGTATTTGAAATATTAGTTGAAATTAGCATAGAAATTTTATGTAGTGCATTTGGAAACTGCTAATAGTTTTATCATCTATGCACGGGAATGCAAGTAAGCTTACAGTGTAATTCTTCATTCGCTGGAAAATTGCACGACTTGTCAACACTGCGCTGATAATAACACTGAGACCTGGCTCTGTCAAAACTATGTCAGAAGCACTTCTTGCTGCATCAGTTGCATCAGCAACGGCAATTCCTATGTCCGCCTTCTTTAGCGCAGGTGCATCATTAACACCATCACCAGTCATTCCACATATGTGCTTTCTAGCCTGCAATCGCTTAACAATCTCGTACTTATGCTCTGCAGTCAAAATCAGGGAGACCATGGAATCAAACACTACTTATTAAAAGAAATGAAAATATGAAGCATTTGAGATAAAAATTTCCACCTGCAAAAATAATTAGTTATAGTATAAACCGGGAGGCACAAAGTTCCATAACCAAGAGAGAAAGGACTGGGAAAAGGAAAGAGATGGGCGGGGCTCCCAATAGAAAATGCAGAAGTAAAAGATAATTGTTGCTCACCAGGGAAAACACCAGCAAAACCATCAGCCTTCTCTATCAGTTCATCAACTGGCAAAGCAGCAATTGATTCATCCTTATCCTGACCTAGTAAAGAGGATGATGGATACATGTTTGTGCCCATGCCCAGTCGGCGACCTGTCTCCTTGGCAATAGCCAATTGATCTCCTGATGAACATTTGCAAATAAATAGTTAAATGTTGGCTTGCTGCGTTACAAAAACTGTAGCAAAGCTGATGACCTATTACTCTCTTCACAAGGCGTCAAGAAGGAAGATCCAGGTGACACCATAACTTGACCATACCTGTGATCATTTTGACATTTACACCAAGATTAAGAGCCCTTCTGATTGTTTCAGCACTATCATGCCGTGGAGGATCAAAAAGAGGCATCAGTCCAACAAAATGCCAGGGCCCTCCTGGACTCTCCTTCCTGCCCTCTGGAACTTCCTGCAAACGTTTTGAGATAGCTATAAAGATATACCTAATCAACAGGATGAACTTACTGGGAAGATTCAGCCCATGGATAAACCAAAAGAAGCCATAATATTAACCTGATATGCTACTGCAAGAGATCGAAGTCCTCGTTCAGCAAACTTGTCAATAACTGTATGAACTCGGCGCTCAATTTCTGGCTTATTATGTGCAAGGTTAAGAATCTAGCAGAAGATATTCAACCATTTCAGTTCAATAGAATGTAAAAATAAGTTTCAAAGCACTTTCTAAACAATACAGCCCATTACAGAGTCTGATGAACAATGTCAAACATCCAAAGAACAATACCTGCTCTGGGGCACCTTTACTAGCTCTATGCATTTTTCCTTCACCGTCAATATAAGTGAGAGCTGTCCTCTTGTCAGTCGGATTAAAAGGAAGAAAATGAAGCTCTTGAATGCCTGCCCGCGCCTTTACATCCACGGATATTAAAACCCAGAAAAACAGATACAAATCAGTAAAATAAGTACAGGCCTGCTTATCAACTAAAGTCTAATATGATGACGTAAAAAAATACTTGCCTCCTTAGGATCAGCAAGCATCCCAACAATTGCTGCATCAATGGCATCTTGATTCTCTATTCGGGATGCTCTTGCAGCCATCAGGACAACTGTATCCTTGTCATATCCTTTGGTAAAAACCTGTGCATGACAATGAAATAAGTAACCGATACTTGCTTGAACTTTCAAGGCAACTAACAGCACTATGGCAAGCACCAGAAAATCAGCAATTGCACATCTAACCTCAATAATGTTCTTGTCCACAGTAAGCTTATTCAGTGTTAATGTCCCAGTTTTGTCACTGCAAAGCACATCCATCCCAGCCATTTCTTCAATAGCTGTCATCCGTTTTGTGATAGCACCCTGTACCAGCAAATACCAGAAAATTTAAGGAATGGTGCCTCTTATGAGTGTCTTCCAAACAAAACACTGCATATTTGCCCAATTGTGATAATGTCAACTAACCTGTTGTGATAGACGGTGGGATCCAATGGCCATTGTCACAGAAAGGACAGTAGGCATTGCTATTGGAATCCCACCAATGAGGAGAACTAGAAGATTATCGATTCCAGGACGATACTTACGGTCTTGAATTGGATACATAACAATGATCTCAACTATCATGCCAATTGCAATTGAGCAAATGCAGAAATTCCCAATTGCCGTCAAAACCTGCAAGCCACCTCCAAGAAAATAACCATTTTAACACAAGGAATGGATAATCCAATATTACCATCGTTCCTAACTAGCCAATTTGCTACAACTGCAATATCACCAAAAACCATGCACTTGTCAAACCAGAGAACAGACAGAAGTAAAATTAATCAGAAGTCCAGAATAAATACCAACCTTTTGGAAGTGGCCAACTTGGTTTGTACTGTCCACAAGATGTGCTGCTTTACCAAAAAAAGTATGGACCCCAGTAGCAATGACAACACATTCAAGTTCGCCCTGTTTGCAAGTAGAGCCAGAATAAACCCCATCGCCAGGACCCTTTGTTACTGGCAAAGACTCACCAGTGAGGGCAGACTACACATTCAAAAATATTGTCATAAAATATGGCTCAAGAAAAATACCAAACAACTCAAAGTTCATCCCAGAAACCATATAAAAGCATAAAAAACATTCCAGTCCTTGTAGTCAGAAAAAAGAAGTAAGGCAAAGGGGTTTGCTTAAGACCTGATCAATCTTTAAAGGATCTCCTTCAAGAAGACGTGCATCTGCAGGAACAATATCTCCAAGTTTGATACTAATTATGTCACCAGGAACAAGCACCGCTGCATCTTCTTCACTCCATTGTCCATCTCTGAGGACCTGTTAAGTTCAAAGTCTTAAGTCAATGACTATGGAATTTAAAAGTGCAGCAGTAAGCACCCATGACCTTAAGAGGATTGTAAACATCCAATTGCATGCTTCACTGCAAAACCAAGGATAGAAAACTGGAAATATCAGGGCTGCCACTCATACAAAGGATAGTGAACAGACCTTGCCCTTTGGAGCCAACCGAGCCATCAGTGCTGCAGCAGCATTGCCAGCATTGTTTTCCTCTATGAAACTTATGGTGGAGTTTATGACAAGCAATGTTAAGATACCAACAAAATCTTGCCAGTCAGGAGGCTTGCCCTGCAAAGATATAATCATATTAAAACCTCAACTAAAAAGAGGGGAAAGGGTAAGCCCTGATTAATACTGGCTACAAGAGAGAAATATCGCAATATAGTAGAACAAGAAGCCATCTTCTTTACTGATAACATGCACAGGAACCATGAGGATGAAGTAATACTGTAAATATACAAAAGAGGGGGACGATATCCAATAGAAGAGACCAAAAGCCACACTACTATTTACAATCAAACGACCACAGGGAAAACACATAAAATTAGCAACAGAACTAGCAAAATATTATTGTAATCATGAAAAAACAAAAGAATAACCATGACCAATTTGCCAAAAGATACAATTAAAGGGAGGAATGGCCAAACTTTAAAAATATGTGTTCAGTTCATGGATTGATCAATGGGGGATATCTTCTCCGAGTATGTTGAAGACAGGCAGACAGACTTGTTTGATAAACTGAATGCACACATTGTATGCCCCACTAGGAATATCCCTGACAGAGAAGCAAACACCACAGAAAAACCAATAACAGAACAAATAAAAGTAACTGCATGATATTAGTGGTGTAAATAGCCGAGATTTTTCAATGACAGAGAGAAAACACTTGTGGAAAAAGTAAATACATGACATTAGCAGTATATGAATAGTTGTTTTACCAACGAGAAAGACAGATCGCTAGTGATGGCTGAGATTGAAAAGATATGAAGAACCGGAACTAGAAAAACGATAACTGAGGCAACTCTGCCGACAAAATATAGAAAACTAATTACAGGATATTAGCAATGAAGCTTGACAGCTGCTTTACAATAGAATCAACTATAGAAATTAGAAGTGTGAGATGCTTACTCCTCCATTCGCCATAGCAATGGCCATCACCGCTGCGGCTTCCATAACCCATGATAAGGGGTTCCACATAAAACCCAAAAACTTGAGGAATTTGCTTTCCTGTGCACCCAAAAGACGTCAAGGCATTAAATTTAATCAATTCTTGACAAAGCCCAAGTATTCCGCATAAACGCCAACTGCATGAACCTCCTGGCATAAGCCATGATAAAGGATCCCTCATAAAAGCCCCGGAAGCCTAAGCAAATTACTTTCCTGTAGCCTAAATATTTTATGTTGCAGTAAACATTCCACCAACCTAAGCAAATATATTTAGTGTAAAAACCGCAATACGCCATGGAAATTACTTTGTGGTGGTACATATCTCAAACGGTGAAAGAAAATTAATTCACTGTAGAACCAAAGAATGTGTTTTACTCTGCATACCTCAAGGCTCAAACAGCCTTAGAAATTCAATTCCCTGTAGATCTCAAATCCGAGCTCAACTCTGGAACTGAACTCAAAAATAGAAACAAATTATCGAAGCTAACCTTACCTTTTTCTCTTCGAGTTTGTTGTATCCGAATATGGTGAGCCTCTCCTGAGCAGCTTGGCTGCTCAAACCCTCCCTGCTGCATCTCAGATTCTCAAAAACCTCCTCGATGGGAATATTTTCCTGCATTCACGAACCTCACAAAATCAGTCTCAAAGCTCCACAGAAACACCAGACAAAAGCCACAAAAGGCATGCAAGTCCTGCTTACCAAATCCACAGCTTCTTTGTTAATGGCTTCCAGAGTCGCTGCTTTGTCACCCATTTCCGCAAATCGGGTTCACTCGCCGCCCCGGCACCCACAAAACACGCACATGCAATCGAGCGATCAATGCACCATAGAACTCTATTGGCTTAGATATGCCAACCACCAGACACCCGAGCTGAGGGGATTCGAACTGGGGAAGTGATAAATAGTGTTCGGCTTAAAAAAACAGCAGAAAGATGAGATTTCAGTTGACAGAAAGAAAGAATGTGAGATATGCAATCCTTATAATAATATATAATAAGTTTCCAGGTGTCCAAATCCACTGTCGCTGCTTTTATTTCCCTTCACGCTCTGTTTTCACCATCTGGGCACTACGTTAAACCGAAATCTATCCGTTCATATACATAAAGTATCCAAATTTGCTTGCTTGGCCTCGCCAGCAAGGGAATCCGGAGTGACAGCCACGCCCAAAATTGTTAAACCTCCGGAAGTAGGTGCACAACGAAGATTGCTCGTCTTCCACCCATACCTTACCGAACACCAACCTCCTTTTGTCGTCAAGGTAAATGCTAATCATGCAGCGAAGATCTTCTTTTCTACACCATTTTGGATATCAACGTGGACAACATTATTTGGTTACACAATTTTGGATATGGACGTGGATCACATTATTTGGTTACAGTGTTTATAATAATAATAATTTAATTTTAAGATTACGGTTAAGTTGGACACTAAATTGGTACATGAGTTTCAAATTGGTGTATGAGATTGGATTTTACTAAAAAAATATAAAGAGATATACATATTTTATCTTGTTGGATTGAATTGGATTGAACTTATAACTTTCTTAAGAGGAAAGACATCTTCTTGGATGAAATGGTTTTTTTGGCGGTAATTCTGCGATATAAATTTACATGAATCATTACAGGCTGATAATCACTTAAATCTACCAGTCCAACAATTTCTCACCAGATTTTAGGCAAATATACCCAAAAAAAAATCTTCATTTAGTAAAATCTTTAACATACTACATTCTTTTTAACATTTAAATATTTATCTCAACTTTTTTTTAATTTAATTTTATTAGTATTAAATATTAAAATCGATTTATTTTAAATTGTAAAAATATTAGCTTTAGTATCATATCATGTGAGTCACTTTTGGCTTGTAGTTCCATAATTACAATCACATAATCTTGTGTTAAGATTGTATTTCACATTAATATTCATTTTCTAAATTGTAAAATTGTATATGTCTTAACATTATCATAGGTATGTAGGTATGTGTGTTGTAAATAATGTCAACTATAATAAATTGTGAAATGAAGATGGATTATAACACTTTATTTGCATTAAAATCTTTGACAAATTGAAAGTTTGCAATTTGACTTTAAAATGCAAATTATGAGGTTGATGTGATAGGATTCTCTCTAATTCCAATATCTCTTATTTTTTTTTGTCATAGTTTAAATATTCTACTTTGTCTCTTTTGTGGGGAATTGAATCTACATATTTAAATGGTTAAGTCTCTATAATTCAAGTGTCCTAGGGGTTTTTCAGTACGTTGAATCCATTTATGTATTCAGAAATGCAATTTAAACAATAAAAATTTGTCATTTTGTCAAGATTTATATTATCAAATTTCAACCAAAAATATCAAAACGTAGAACGTTTAGACAATGCCTTATTTTTTTGGTCGAACTTGAGGAATTATTCCATAATACTATGTTATCATAATATATGTATCTATCAAAGTTGAGGTTGGAGTTAATAGAACTATCACTCTTGAGACATGTCACTCCAAGGACTCATAGGTAAGATATAAAAACACCATCCATTGGGAATGCAAGTTGGACCAATGGAGGTAAACTCCCATTGGTGTATTGGTATACCGCAACTCAACCAATCACTCCAATAGTAACAATATCAATGATTTCAATGTCATGTTTTATGGGTTGTTGCCTACATAATGTTATAGAGACTATCTTGTTATAATGACATAACGATTAAGAAGAAAGGATAGGAGATTCATAAAGTCGTAGAAATTATTTCAAGATGTCAAACTCTACATTTTCAATTATTTATTATCCATACAACATATATATCTTATTACAACGACATAACAATTAAGAGGAAAAGGT
>JZKD02S1676171.1:103862-121130 GCA_000966675.3 Picea glauca
TTCACGCTCTGTTTTCACCATCTGGGCACTACGTTAAACCGAAATCTATCCGTTCATATACATAAAGTATCCAAATTTGCTTGCTTGGCCTCGCCAGCAAGGGAATCCGGAGTGACAGCCACGCCCAAAATTGTTAAACCTCCGGAAGTAGGTGCACAACGAAGATTGCTCGTCTTCCACCCATACCTTACCGAACACCAACCTCCTTTTGTCGTCAAGGTAAATGCTAATCATGCAGCGAAGATCTTCTTTTCTACACCATTTTGGATATCAACGTGGACAACATTATTTGGTTACACAATTTTGGATATGGACGTGGATCACATTATTTGGTTACAGTGTTTATAATAATAATAATTTAATTTTAAGATTACGGTTAAGTTGGACACTAAATTGGTACATGAGTTTCAAATTGGTGTATGAGATTGGATTTTACTAAAAAAATATAAAGAGATATACATATTTTATCTTGTTGGATTGAATTGGATTGAACTTATAACTTTCTTAAGAGGAAAGACATCTTCTTGGATGAAATGGTTTTTTTGGCGGTAATTCTGCGATATAAATTTACATGAATCATTACAGGCTGATAATCACTTAAATCTACCAGTCCAACAATTTCTCACCAGATTTTAGGCAAATATACCCAAAAAAAAATCTTCATTTAGTAAAATCTTTAACATACTACATTCTTTTTAACATTTAAATATTTATCTCAACTTTTTTTTAATTTAATTTTATTAGTATTAAATATTAAAATCGATTTATTTTAAATTGTAAAAATATTAGCTTTAGTATCATATCATGTGAGTCACTTTTGGCTTGTAGTTCCATAATTACAATCACATAATCTTGTGTTAAGATTGTATTTCACATTAATATTCATTTTCTAAATTGTAAAATTGTATATGTCTTAACATTATCATAGGTATGTAGGTATGTGTGTTGTAAATAATGTCAACTATAATAAATTGTGAAATGAAGATGGATTATAACACTTTATTTGCATTAAAATCTTTGACAAATTGAAAGTTTGCAATTTGACTTTAAAATGCAAATTATGAGGTTGATGTGATAGGATTCTCTCTAATTCCAATATCTCTTATTTTTTTTTGTCATAGTTTAAATATTCTACTTTGTCTCTTTTGTGGGGAATTGAATCTACATATTTAAATGGTTAAGTCTCTATAATTCAAGTGTCCTAGGGGTTTTTCAGTACGTTGAATCCATTTATGTATTCAGAAATGCAATTTAAACAATAAAAATTTGTCATTTTGTCAAGATTTATATTATCAAATTTCAACCAAAAATATCAAAACGTAGAACGTTTAGACAATGCCTTATTTTTTTGGTCGAACTTGAGGAATTATTCCATAATACTATGTTATCATAATATATGTATCTATCAAAGTTGAGGTTGGAGTTAATAGAACTATCACTCTTGAGACATGTCACTCCAAGGACTCATAGGTAAGATATAAAAACACCATCCATTGGGAATGCAAGTTGGACCAATGGAGGTAAACTCCCATTGGTGTATTGGTATACCGCAACTCAACCAATCACTCCAATAGTAACAATATCAATGATTTCAATGTCATGTTTTATGGGTTGTTGCCTACATAATGTTATAGAGACTATCTTGTTATAATGACATAACGATTAAGAAGAAAGGATAGGAGATTCATAAAGTCGTAGAAATTATTTCAAGATGTCAAACTCTACATTTTCAATTATTTATTATCCATACAACATATATATCTTATTACAACGACATAACAATTAAGAGGAAAAGGTAGGAGATTTGTTAAGTCATAGGATCTATTTCAAGATGCCAAACACGACATGTTCGATTATGTATTATCCATATAACATATCCCATAGAGGATAAGGGGGGTGACCATTATATTAATAATAATAATAATAATAATTTATTTTTAAGGTCACGGCCAAGCCAGCACACCAAATTGGTGTATGAGACCCCCTTGTTTGTGGGACAAGGGACCCCCCTCTGCCCAGCGATTTGACTGGTAAAGTCTTCGAAGGTATACATCCCCTACCCCCCTCTGGATTTGAACCTGTGACCTATTAAGAGGAAACACATGTTCTTAACCATTAGGCCCACTCAGGCTGTATAAAAAAGGTCACTACGGAATAAGCTAGTCTTGTAGCAAAAGAACTCTCTTTCCAATCACAAATCAGAGTTATGCTACGATCCAAATTCCATATATAGTGGATCGATGCCCCTAGTGATTTTGCTCAATTCTAAATCAAACCAAATAATTGAAAGATCAATCAAAACTCTAGATTAATTAAATTCTAAATCAAATCAAATAATTGAAAGATCAACCAAAACTCTGAATTAATTGAAATATAATTTCATGTATCATCAGATTCCAACAACTAAAAAAATTATAAAAAAATTAATATAGGATTAGACAACTCCTGATTTTCACTAATGCAAAAGTTGATCGATGTAATAATATCCTCTCTCATTTTCATTTTGACATTAACATATCCCTATATAATAATTTCAATATGGAACATAAATTTTAATTACACAATTTATTCACATTATTAAATAGAGTATCACAAATTATACGACACCTAGTATAAAAGGATATGTACCCTCTTCCCTTGTCGATAAAATGTCTTTGTTTGTAGTATAGGTGATTCCAATTAAAACTTTGGATGTTGTGTGTGAAAAAGAAGGGGATGCGTGGGGGCATATAAATGTCAATGTCACGGATTTGTCTAGATATGCATGTTGCCATGTCGTGACTTGCACATGGTGAGTTGTGCATCTTCTAAAAGGATGGGGGTGGTTTTCGTGACTTGAATTTTGTGTGTTCGAAAAGGTACGGAGAATACTAAACTTACCCCTTCACATGGCCCCCGTGGACTTACACCTATTCATGTACCTCTTGTACTGGATGGAGTCTAGACGAATATATTTCACGTTCAAGGGAGATGAATGGGGTCACATCGACCAAGCCAACATAGGTACTAGACCAAATAGAATCATAAACACCCCTAGTCTACCAATGGTATGAACAAACCAGCAATGAATGCACTAACCGGGCCATGTATGAGTCATAACCTTGTAAAACATAATTATTAAAATATTAATGGGCCATGCATTAGTCTTAACCTTGTCAAGACATTGCAAAACATAATTATTAATATATTAATATGCTAAAGACCATTTGTATTGAGAATATATCATTAAGGGAACAAAATGTGCAGCTTTTCCCTATTCTTCAGCTTTATTGTTCTCTTGTGATGCTGGCAAAGTCGGTGTTGGCATGCATATCTAGATTTGAAAAATGTGTTTGTGTTAAGTTACAAAGCCATGGGATTCATATAGAAAACCATGCAAATCACAAAAGCATCCCATGAGTGGCCTAAAAAACTACTTGCTTTTTCAATGTGGATTRACTTTATTTTGGGAGTTTAATAAGTAAGTTACTTTTGAAGAGGTGGTAATAGGGGGAGGGATCATTTTTGGTAGGTTAATGGAAGTTGGGGATCACCAACAATAAAGTGGAGGCAYTTGCGATGTATSGAGGAATAAGATTCTTGAGTAATCTTACAAGAGGGAAAGTTTTCATGATAGGGATTTGCCTATTATAATATAAGCATTGCAATGCAATATGGCTCCTTCCTCCCCTCCTTTGACATGCATATTCCATAGAATAAAATTTCTCTCTGGTTTCTTTGAGGATGGATGTATCTTATCATGAGGCCCCTAAAAAGCCTTGTGGATGAAATGGTAAATAGAGGAGCTCGAGACCTTGGTTGTTGACTCTACACCACGTCAAACAAAGGAGAGAGATCCACCTCAATCTTCCTACCATGATTCATACATGGATGCATTGAGGATGTTTGTTTCATAATCAAGCGAACATAATGAGGATTTTTGAAGGATTTTTCTGGATAATCCACAGTTGGTGTCATTTTTGTCATCGATGTTTCGAATTTGAATCGAAACGTCGATGACAAAAATGACACCAATTGTGGATTATCCGGAAAATACCTTCGAAACTCCTCACCACGTAAATTTGAAAACAGTAATAAGGAGGATTGTCATTTTCATTGTAGCCTTCCCTTATAGTTTTTTCTAGGCATGTGAAGGCTCCTCATGCTAAAGTTGCCCTCTAGGTGGCAATTCTCAGAGGGTCCAATCGTACTTCATGCATGATTGGTCGGACCATCTTGTTTGCCCCTTCATGCATAAGGTACAATCTATGCATCCAATGTGTATTTTGAGTTGAAACTAGGTCTACCCTCCATAGTGGATGGTAGCTCTTTGATTCATCCCTTTACATTCATAATGGATGATAGCTCTTTGATTCGAAGACAGTGTTTTACACTCCTTTGTCTACTCTTCCTCAAAGTAATTCAACGTCTTGCCAATTTTTCCCTTGCCCAAAGTCAATCCCTCCCACTCGCTACTTGCCTCTCTAGTGTTGCATGGAGTGTTGTGATTGTTGTCTGACCTCCTCGAGAAATGTGAGTGTAGTGCACTAGTGTGTAGCTAACTGTCTGTCAAAAGTGGTTTCTATAACGACAAGCCTGACGACTATGATGGAGAACTTCAACACCTTGAAGAGATAAGTGGAACCCACATTTTTTTACGTTGACATTGCAAATAAATGATAAAAGTTGTCGAACACATTCTTACCTTGTGTGACTGGAAGAACAAAACTTAGAATAAGCTCACCATTCTCTACCACAAAACAAATGTGATGGAGACAACACCAAACTTAATCAAAACCAACTAATTAAAATAATTAACATTGATCAACCTACAAACTCACCTCCTCTTCTATGGACCTAATTAATGACAACTCACCTTCTCTTCTCTTGCCCCAATTAATGACAACTGCTCCATTGACAAAGACAATTGGAAGATAAAAAAAATAAACCTTCAAGTTCCCAACCATGTCAAAGTCATGGCACTCTCACAAGTCACCAACCAAGTCAAAGTCATGGCACTCTCACACTCAAGTTCTATCTTTGTTTTTGTTTTATGTGTTTTTCTTTTCTCACGCTTTTAGCAAAGGTGGTTGTAAAATTTGTTTTGAATTCCGTTTGGCTTTGAACTTAGCGATCTTAGCAATGGGAAGGATTGTACAAATTAAGCCGCAACCAATTGTGTGGTGATTATAAGTAGTAGTTACGTATAAAAACAAAAAAAATACTTCTAGATAAAATACATTTGAAAAGACATTTGATTTTTTCATGGATATACTTGTCATTTTCTATAACAATTATTTGGAAAAAGTGCAATACCTATGACACCATGATAATATAATATTTAATTAGTTGTAACCACCCTTCACACTAATTTTGTGTGAGTTTTTGGTAATAGTCTATAACTAAGTTTAAGTGTACAACTAATATTTGAATTTTGCCAAAAAAAACATAAAAGTAGATTTCGTGATTCCTTAGAAAAATATAAATATCATAAAACCAATTTTATAAATGTAATAAAAAAATAAATTCTTGTGTTCCTAACCTCTTTGTTTTTAAGAAATTTTGTAGTTCCAACCATCATGACATATAAGGGAGGCTATTTATATATTATAATATAAAAAATTTAAAAGTTGAGAGACCCTAAACAATTTTTCTAGACTTGTTATGTGTTATGTGCATGACATAGAACATGTACACAACTAAAAAGGGTGATAATTACAATCTTAGAGACTAAAAAAGGGTGATGATTACAATCTTAGAGATACCAATTGGAACAACAAAATAGAATTGTTTCATTTATAAAAAAAAATTGTCACCCACCTTTGGAAAGGGGAATGATACCTTTATACATAGATTGGATTATTAGGTGGCCAACTTGTCAACTTATGTCAATGTCACCATCACAAGCTTGTTGGGTTGGCTAGTTCAATGTGACAACTAGTTGGTGCTGCCCACATACTTAATTGGTCAATCAATGAGTTATGGTACATACTTGTACTTGGGTATAAACTTGTATCATGTGGGAGGAGTAATCGTTACTTAAAGATATATTATCTTCTTATTTGCTTTCATTTCTTATTTATTTTCATTATTACAACATTTACTTTTACGCATGGTATCATTTATCTTATGATGATGTGTGTTTGAATGATGATGTGTGTTTGAATGGTGGTTTTTTTATTTTTGGTAAATTTTCATAATATGATAATGGTTTTAGTGTTTGATTGGACGAGGTAACATAGTGAATAGTTAACCATACAAACATGGTGGCAAAGGAAGTTTAAGAATGGTGAAATTGAAAGATGAAAATTATTTAAAAATTATGTAACAAAATATCACTTCTCATTAGTATGAATTAAGTTGTCATTCTTTTAAGAGTTTTTTTAGAAAGTTTTAAGATATGCTCCAATCAAAATGTATAAATGGATTATGCTAAACTAATGGTTATTCATAAAATTTGTTGCAAATAGTAGATAGAGTGAAGGGGAACGTTATGTAACTCACTAAAGAGGTGAGTTGACATCTTAAAGCAGAGCTTGAGGTGGCAAGTGTAATGAGTGAATGTCAATTGGGTCTAGCTTGGGTAGTTGGGAGGAATGATTATTATCCTCTCTACTTATATTCTATTCTCACTAGTGACATGTTGATAAAGCCTCGAGCTTCTATAGAATCCGATTTACTATGGGCACCATCCTCGAAATGAGGAGAAGTTCCTAAAGGTTTCCTGGGTAGATATTCCAATTTTAAGTCAATTGGGTTTAGCCCAAGTGGTTGTAGGATGGAGCGTTATCCTCCCCACCCAAGTTTTATTCTTGTAAGTGACATGTTGAACTCATAATGAGTATATTGTTGTAATGACTCTGAGCCCTATTGTTAACCTAACATTATGCCCTAAAGAATCTAGGGTTTACCCTAAGCACCATCCTCAAAATGAAGGGAAGTGCCTGGGTTTTTTCATGGAATGTGTTACCTAGAAAAAAAAGTGTGAGGAGTGAAAGAAATAAAGTGGAACAATTAGTAATTTTAAATTATTTCAATTTGGGAAATAGAAACGCCTGGTGAAGTACAAGCAGGTGCAAATTGACATATTTTGTGATAGTTGTGTATTTAGGGTCATTTTTAAGTGTTTCTTTTAAGTTTTTAAACACAAACATATAGGTTGGAAAAAAAATTGAAAGTTCGCTTGAGTAGGCACAATTCTTTCACTTTGACTATGAGGTCACTTTGTAAAGTATATACACAAAAACACAAATATGGATTTAGCATGAAGACATATAAATCCCTCATTGTAGTTCCATTGGTTTATCGAGACAAGCTCAATTAGGGCAATGATGGTGTCTTGAACTAAACACTAGCTCTAACTCTTCTCTTTATTAGTCTAACTAAAAGAATTGTTTCACTCAAGTACATGTAAGGGTCTTTTTGGTTTATCCACTAATTTGCCTCCCAGCCGAGGATTCTCTAACTTTTACATAGCCAAAAATTATAGAATTGAAACTACTTCTAAAACTGAATTTCAAAGTTTAAACTAAAAGCTACAAAATGTACAAGTGAAACTATACTAAAATTGTAACTGAAAATGTTGAATTAAACCTAAGCTAGATCGTTGTATACATTATTGAAAGAAAAAGAAAAAAAAAGAATAATGATAATTTTTAGGGGTTTTGTTTCTTTTAAACCACTTAAGCAATTTTTTTGTAAAAAACAAAGCCAAAACAAAACAAAACACTAAAAGTTAAGTGAAAAGTGTATTTTTTACTAATTTAGTTAGCAACATGAAAAACTGAACAAGTGTGAGAGGATTCTAACCACTATAAATGGAAAGATTTTCAATTTTGAGGAACTGAAAACTACAAAATTAGTTTTGTTAGTTTATAAAAAAAAAAGATAATGTATTTGAAGTTAAATTAGGTTGCAAATCCGAAACCAATGATCTTCAGGTTAACATGTTCATCGTAATGATTTCAAAATTATAAGATTGTTGCTATACTCCAACCAAATATGAAAGGAAAAACTTAAAAAATAACTAAAATCAAAATTTTGGCATATAGTAGCTAACGTACCAAATTGAAAAGAAAGTATGTTTAAGGTTATCCCTTAAGGGCTTAGGAGATGGCTTAGGAGATGATTTGATGAAAAGATGATTTAGAAGTTGTATATATACATAATATTAACAAAACATCAAATCTTGGCCATGGAAAAGTTTTAAAAACTATTAAAATATCTAAAAACTACACATACAACTCATCAAATTGACAACGTGCTTAAGGGCTTAGGAGAAAACTACACATACAACTCATCAAATTGACAACGTGCTTAAGGGCTTAGGAGATGATTTGATGAATAGTTGATTTAGAAGCTGTATATATACATAATATTAACAAAACATCAAATCTTGGCCCTGGAAAAGTTTTAAAAAATATTAAAATATCTAAAACCTACAACTCATCAAATTGACAACGTGGTGATAACAACTAAAGACGTAAGCATAAACTATCCAAATAGATAATTCTAACAATAACCTATAGTTACTGAGGACCTAAGAGTGCAATTGAATTAATTCCATCTATTTTGGACCATATTTTTTTGGTTTTGTTAGGTCTAAGCTTTGCTAGGGTTTTGGCATGTTGTAAGCATTGTGATTTTTTTTGGTCATTTCATTGTATTAACTTTAACTTTAGTCTTTGCATATTAATTATTGGCTTGGTGATACTAACATGTCACAACCTTCATCATAAAGCATTAGTGGGGAGCTCAATATGGCAAACCCATTACCTAAAAATGCCCTTGTGATGGTACTTCCAAAGCTGCCTTAGAAATTTCTTTTGAAAGTTTATATTAGGTAATTTTAATTTCGACCACATTGAAATTCCATTTGATATATTGTGAATGATATGTTTTTATTTGTAATGCTTTTAAGGAGGATGGACATTCATTGTTGGGTGAGGGAGGTATAGGAGCCACATGGTTGGTGTTGTTTACATACCCATATCTTTAGCAAGGGATTTTTTGTTTCAATTTTTTATTGATCTGGTGAGAAGGCCTATGTCCTATAATCACTCAAGAGGGCATGTAGATCTACAAAATACTCTAGTTTTCTTTTCCTTATGACTTGAAGGTTGTTTGTTGACAAGGAAACCCGGTTATTAGGCCTTTTGTGGGTAGAGTTATTAAGTCTCCCTGATTATAGTTATTCCTAAAACATATATTGGTCCTAGTAAGAAGCTTCATCTTCCATGAACTTGAGTCAATCTTCAACACTAGGCCCTAGCGCAAGGTGTCCCTTAAGGTCATTTTATGAAAAGAATTTAAAGATTCCATGCTCGTATTTTTTTTTTGTAAATAAAAGAGGATCCTTGTATTAATAATATTTGTAAGCCATACATTGCCAAGTGTGAGCCACTTGTTCTGCCATAGAAGGGAAACCAGAATAGGTGACCCTTAGATGCTTCGAGTTTGACACATCATCATATGAACTGAAACTGTTTGAACAAAACTATCTTAACAAAATTATACATCCTAGTTGTATGAACAAAACTGTATGGGCAGTATTTGAGTGGCCTCTAGGACTAGCTATGAACAAAATTGTATGCACAGTGTACGAGTGACCTTTATGTCCATCTAGTCTGCTACTGGAGCAAACTAAAAATTTAAGCCTGCAACTAGATTGAACAAAGAACAATAACCTAGAGACTTTACTCCATTGACGAGATTGGTTGTCCATGGATGTTGTACACAGGGGTGAACTATTGGCCGCATGTTGGGCATCGAGTCCGTGCAGGAGCGTCTGCTAGTGTGTCGAACAAAATGTCCATTCTTTGGTCAAGGATACACTGAGAGTGCAGTTGATCATCTTGTTTTTGTCGGGTTTCAAAGATAAGTTGCAGGTGCTCCTCCGAGAGGCGATTTGCAAATTATTGGGGCTGATCCTCCTCCTTTTCCTCGCTGGCGACCACTGTGCTTTCCTCGTTGGCAACCACTGTGTTTTCCTCGCCGACAACCACTGTGTTTTCCTCCACCTTCCAGCTCGGGGGGATTTCCTCCTCCACCTTCCAACTCGGGGGGATTTCCTCCTCCACCTTCCAGCTCGGGGGGATTTCCTCCTCCACCATCCAGCTGCCATCTCCATAATAAAGGTCATGAGGATTGATTTTTGGGGGAGGCAAGATATTGGTGGCCAAAGGAATGCGCGCGCACGAAGGTGGTCCTTCCTCCTTAACTAGGCTGAGGCCATGGAGAAAATGAGGGGTGCACGGAGGAATGTGCGTGCACAAAGGTGGCGCTTCCTCCTTAATCGAGCTGAATCCATGGAGTAGATGTGGGGTGGACGGAGGCACCTCCGACAACCTTTGGTTGTGGTGCCTTGGGCTAGAAAAACGGGCAATGAGAGCCAATTGGGAGGGGGGGAGTTTGTTGCACCTAGAGAGGGCATTGTAGTAATGTGCACCCCTCTTAGATTTCCCTCTTTCTCTGGGCATGCTGGGAAGAGTGTGGATGTCTTGGGTTGAGGATAGGGAGGCGGTGAGATGGTGCTTGGAAAAGCTCGAAAAGGCCGAGAGTAGGGAGGAACTGGTGAATTTGCAGAGAAGAAGCTTGTGGGGGCCGAGGGAGTGGTGAAAGTTCACCAGATAGAGGGCGACAGAGCCAACACCATTACAGAGGGCGAAGGAACTAAGGAGCGGGGTGATGGGTGGGTAAGAGGAGAGAGCACCAGAGAAAAATACACAGAGGACAACAATGAAGAAACGCTCATAGAAGACGAAGAGCATGAACCAGGGTGGAGGGAAAATGGATGAATGCACCAGGGCAATTGCACATTTATTACCACACCCCCGCGAGTTGACAGCCCTCCTAGCCATTAGATCCGAGTTGACAACCATCCTATACCTAGTACGCCTGGTCTGGCTTGCTCGAGCGGCCATTAACCCGGCCTAGTTGTCCAGGCACACTACCATTATTGTCCTCATGGTGTGAGCCATGCAATGGTTAATGGCTATGGGCTGGTGGTCGAGGTTAATAAATCCCCTAGCCGCTTGGTTCCATGTGTCCGCTGACACTAGCTAGGTGGCACCCCATCCAAGGGAGGGCAGTCCTGCTGGGCTAGCTCCATGCATTGGAGCCAAAGAGACGAGCTTGGGGACTGCCTTGTATCAATAAAAATGACATGTTGCGTGGATTCAAACCCTGCATTGGCAAGTCTATCTGGCACTTTAATTGCGCTTCACCTTATGTGAGAGTTAGAGAGGGCCTGAGAAGTGCCTTGAGACTGTTTAGGGGGCCCAAGAGACGTCGACTGGGGGTTATTTTTTCTAGATCTTTTCCATTTATGATTTTGGTAGCCAGGTCGATGATGACTTTGGAGTCTCCTTCAATGATCAGGCGAGTGAGGTTGTGGTCAAGAGCCATTTGTACCCCTTTAATGAGACCCCATATTTCCGCTGAATTGTTGGTGTTGAATCCCAGAATTTCTACGATGAGGTATTGAATTTGGCTTGTGTTATTCCTTATGACTGCTCCATATCCTGAAATTCCTGGATTACCTTTGGAGGCGCCATCAAAATTGACTTTTTGAAAGCCAAACAGGGGGGGGAGCCAAGTAGAGGGACTGAAGGCCTTTGATTTTAGGGGGGACTACAGGGGGAGGGTGGAGATTGATAGAGAGAAGCCCTGAGAGTTTAGGACAAAGAGTTCACCTGGATTAGTGGGGAAATCTTCCTAGGTCCACGTGTGTAGTTGGAGAGTTTCCTAAAGATGCGAGAAGATAGTGGTTCATAGGTGGGTGGGTGGGGAGGTCTAGGAATGAAAGATATGTTTGTTCCTCTCTTTCCATAGTTGTCATACAATGAAGCTTGGTAGGAGTTTCCAAGTTATGTTCAGGATAGGAATTTTGTAGGATCTAGGTCCCCAATCCCTGATTGTGTTGATGATGTTGGTTTTTGCTCATTTGGTTCTTCTCATGAGTTGGGTGCCTGATTCCAGATTTCCTCACTGATTGGACAGTTGTTTAGGAAGTGCTCCATGGTTTCTTCTTGTTGGTAACAGAGGTGGCACATTGAGGGGCCTATGAATCCCTGTTTTTTGAGGTTGTCCCAGGTTAAGATCTTGTTCTGAATTAGAAGCCAGAGGAAAGTGGAGATTTTTGGCCAGAATCTCGATTTCCATATTGTTTCCCAAATGTGATCTTTTTGAATATTTTGGAAATTTTCCTATAGAGTATAGCCATCTTTGAGTGTGAAGTTTCCATGCGGATTATGACACCATATGAGAATGTTTGGGTCCGTGCTTATACAGATTCTCCTTTGTTTTGTTATTTTCTTCCAGTGTTGCAAGTCGCAATTAGTTGCCACTTGGAGTTCCTGGTGGGTTGATTTCCAGCTCCGCCAAGGAGAGTTGTTGGGGGTGTTTGACCACAATTCTGCCACTTTGATAGAGGATAGATCTTGGATGTGATTTTCGTAAGATCGTGGGTTTTCTTCAGTTTGAAGGGGTGGCATTTTCTTCCAAGAGTCCGTCCAGAATAGTGCATTCTGGCCATTACGAATTTCCCAAAAAGCATGTTCCTGTATTAATGGTTGGTTTTTCCAGGCCTAGTTCCAAATGTTGGAGCCCTAAGTTTTTTCTTGTAGCCTAATGAGTTGAGATTGATGTGTATTTGGGGCATATTTGTGTTTCCAAAGTTTTTCCCAGAGCTCAGCTAAATTTTTGAGCCATCTCCACCATATCTTTGCTCCCATGTTGTTGTTTAATTTTCGAGGGTCCCTGAGACCTAGACCTCCTAGAGATTTGGGCTTACAGACTTTGTCCCAACTGACTAAAGCCCATTTTTTGTCCAGGTTGTGGCCATGCCATAGAAAATTCCTTTTTTTTTTATGATAGATTGGAGGGCAGCTAGGGTTGAAAAGAGGTAGGCAGGAATGGCTAGAAGAACTGACTTTAGGAGAATGAGTCTGGCTAGGAGATTGAGGGATCAGAAGGTCCAGATGCTAACTCGATTGGAGATAGAAAGGAGAAGAGAGTCCCAGGAAATGATTTTGGCTTCTGAATCAGAGAGAGGGAGTCCCAGGTATTGTGAGGGAAAAGAGAATATGGGTATGTTCATTAGTTGTGATATGTGTTGTTGGATGGCTTCTGGCGTATTAAAAAAGAAGAGTTGTGATTTGGCCAGATTAAAGGAGCTTTTGGACGCTTCGCTAAAATCATTGAGAATGGATCTCAGTTTTTTAGCTTCTTGCGTCGTGGGGATATTCAAAAGCATTGTGTCATCAACAAATTAGTTGTGGAAGGCTGTCGATTGTAACCCGTGCAGAGGGAGGCCCTGAAGCGAGCCATTTTGAACTGAGGCTTTGGTATAGTAGCCCAGGCCTTTAGCCATTATGACAAATAGGAAGGGGGAGAGAGGGTCACCTTGTCTTATACCTCTCGAGGGGGAGAAGGGTTGGGAGGGAACTCTGTTAACAAGGATTGAGAATAAATTTGAGGATATGAGGTTCATTGTCCAAGAGATCCACTGATTCCATGCCCATATTATGGGTTAGGTTCAAGATGATTTGCTATCATGTTAGTTACATTGATCTCCTAAACACTTGTTTGTAATGTTAAAGTATAGACCACTATATCTAATAATTCCCATTCATGAGCTAGATGGATCTTTAGGTGGCCCTAGCAAAGTAAAACCGAGGAGAAAAAAATGACCCTTAGGATAACAATGAAGCACAGGGAGATTGGACCCAAGTGGTGCATAACCACAAAGGTAGCGAGCTACAGAAGGACCTGGCCTAAAATAGTACTACACTAGTCAACCCCTTTAGGCATTAGCCTACCTCGGTGAACAAGTAGGTGATTCAATAAATCTATAAACTATCTTGGCAAGGTGGGGGGTTTGTAGGGCTTGTTCTCCTTTATCATTGCTTAAACTTTGGGTGAAGGAACTAACTAATTTATTTCATAAATGGCCATAGTATATCACTTTGGATGCATGTTTTGTCCCATGCAAACCTATTGTAAGTCCAAACTCCTTTGGTGTTATCAATGGCCTTAGAGATAATGAAGAGGAGATGCATGAAATATTTTGCTCCCAATAAAAGTTGCTTCATGGAATGTCCAAGGTTTGAGTAAACCTGGAAAAAAACATATAGTCCATCAAAATATATCTTTAATTGGTAGGGTGTCAAGCCTTATGTGTTTATAAGAAGTCAAAATCACTGGTTTTTTCCTTTATACGAACTTATGTATTATTTTGCCAAGTTCTAAGAGTGTGTACTCAAATTACTCTTATGGGAAAGATGGGCTAGCCACCCTAATATCCCTCAACTTGCCAGTGTAATTATTGATTGTTTCCTAACCCTACTTGAATGTTTATTTTAGATTTTGGTTGAATCTTGGTGGACATATTTCAGGATCTAAGCAATATATTTGCTTCCATTAATGTTGGTGAGAGAGCATAACTTTCACATTGGATGGTTAATAAGCTTTTAGATGCCCCTTGGTTAATTTGTGAAGATTTCGATATGATCGAAAATTAAGAGGATCGATGAATTCTCTTATCTATTAGGTCGATTCTTGGTGAAAAGGAAGAATGGAGGCCCAACTAGGGCTCTTTGACCATAACCATTATTAGTGATATGATTCTTATGAGTTGTGGTCTATCCGGAATTAATTTTGCAAGGGATAAGAGCAAAGTATGTAGAGTCTAGATAGAGAAATGATATTAGAGAAAAATTATGTTTATTGTGATTCTTATAGGGCCCATTCTCTACGAGTCGATGTCATGATCACTCTATCTAATCATCAACCCATCTGATTTATCATTTCTTTGGGAGCTCGACAAATTCATATGGATAAGAGACATTACATTATGAATGTTTCTCGTTTGTAAAGGCCTTGTTGTATTGCATGTATTAGAACTATTTAGAACCATCTACCTTAACATTGTGGGGAATATTGATGGATTACCAGATGGAAGATGATAACGTACGTGACTATTACCTTTTCATGACAATATGCATGATATATTATGACTATTTGGTGTAACTAGAATCAAAATGCTCATTAAGACTTTGAGGATTTATCTAAGGCCCTCTAACTTGGTCTCTTTTATAAAGAAAAAAAAGAATGGGTAAGAACTCTTTGTCCTATCCTAAGATTGAGAGGAACTCATCTTTGCACTTGACTACACTGAAATAGGAAGGGGATAAGCAAAGTAAGGCCTTCTTTAAAGATTTAGAAATTAAGAAGTTGGTGATAAAATGGATGCTCTCAAGATAGTGAATGGCTAGGTAACTAACCAAGCATTGAGCAAGAATATATAGCCCACTATTGAATGGTGTTTCAATCCCATGGCCTTATGGAAGAATGAGAGGAAACCATGCAACATTTCCTTGATGGTGTCTTGGTTAAGGTTTTATATGAATAAAAGTAGGCTTGTGTGTGTGTGTGTGTGTGTGTGTGTGTGTGTGTGTGTGTGTGTGTATAAACCATCGTGAAGTAATCTCTAGGTGTGGAAATTGACCAGGACTTCATCGGACTAACCTGATTACAAGCTAGAAGCCAAACACACTTTTCAATATTACCTACAATATTTTGGCCAAATCATTGGTCGTTCATTTCAAGCACATTCTTCCCAAGGTTACTAGGCAATAACAAACAAGCTTCTTTCATGGCAAATTTATATTTTGGATAATGTAATATAATTGTGTGGGAGTGTATGGAGTGGGATCATGCTTCAAGCTTGGGTTGTCTCATCATTAAGATTGGTTTTGAGAAGTACTATGATAGAGGTTAGTGGTCATTCATCATTGGAATGTTAAAAGCATTTGGCTCTGGCTCCTCCTTCATTGGTGTTATAGAGATCCTATTTGCAGGAACTCTACTTGCCTCTCTATTAATAGATTTAAGTTTGAGGAAGTTTCTCTTTTATATTATATTAGGAAATGGTTTGTATTAGATATAACCTCGTATGTGTTAGCCAATGAAGCCTTGCTTTATTTGATATGTAATAAGGTTTATGTGGGGCTAGTCAAAGACATCTTTCTTCTTGAAATTGATGCAGGTTAGTTGGTAAATGACCATTTTCCTTGTGACTCATTTTTACCATTCTTGAGGACCTAGTCTCTTAGGTTAGCATGATGGGATGTGTTGACATGTTCTATCTAGATTTAGGCTCAATCATTCAATGACATAAAATGCTATGTTATAAAGAAAGCTAATGCCCAATCATATATTGATTAGTCTCCATAGATATACTTAAACATTAGTTTGGGTAGGTCTTGAAATTTCTTGGCATTTCCTTTGCCTCTCAAGCTTCCCCTAAAGATTTGTGGCAAGTGATGATAGAAATGGAGGAAAAGAAAATTAATAAATTGATCACAAGGCCTCTAGCCATAATATATAAGCTTCATATATGCACCAAAAATATAGCAATGAATCATGTTTATTACTCTTCATGTTGGATTCCCTCTAAATTAGCTTATCCGTGCCTAGAAAAGATTCTCGAGAATTTCCTTTGGGCCAATAATTCTAATTGTAAGGATTTCACAAGGTCAGTTGGGATCTTTGTTGCACTTCTGCTCAAATATGAATTCAAGTTCAAACTCTCTATACTAAACAACTAGTGAGGACCATGAGTAGGAATGAGGTGTGAAAAGTATTACCCATACATCATATTAGTTAAGGGGCATCGCTAGACAAAAGTGCATAGTATGGTTTATCCTTGCAAAATATGATTGTCACCCCTACTCAAGTTAAGATTGTCTGCACCTTTGTGGTCTGGAGTATTTTCAAGGCCCTAAATCCCATTATTCCATTCCTCATGGAGAGATCTTTCCTTGTGATATGGGCTATGTTTTAATGATCATTAATTATGATGGTCCCCCTAGTTTTGCATGAAGGAAAATTATGGGGAAAATTTTCATGGTGTTTGTCCCTCCAACTATTCAATAGGGCATTCATACTACCAAATGCTTGGTTGATAGCTAAACAAGGGTATGGATCCCCTAGGTAGAGCTTAAACGTAAATTTAATATGCTCAATAAAAATACATTTATCATGGAAGATGTGTAGAGCCTAATTCCATGTGATCTAACTCCAAATTTGGGGCTTCAAGAACCTTAAGCTTTGTGCAGATAATATTATAAATAGGGACATGCTCATGGAATTGTTTAAGGATTCAAATATTATACCTAAGTGTTAGGATATTTAGACACTTAGGAGTTAGTTAAGATCTACTTGGTCTAATATGTCGTTAGGTAAAAGTGTGTTTCTTTAGTATGCATTAGTATGCATTTGTAGTTA
>JZKD02S1676171.1:127187-144514 GCA_000966675.3 Picea glauca
CCGTAGGGGTTTTACCACGTGAAAACATCGGTGTGTTGATCTTTGATCTGGTTATGTGAGTGGTTACTGAAGGTGTTCGTCCTCTGTTGGAATACCTGTGTTGTCGAACACTAAGTATAGTATTCTAGGGGACTACTTCATTTTGAAAAAATCATACATATACATATATAGGTGAATAATCAATAAAAAACATATAATTTACTATTAAAACTTTAAAAAAAGAAGGTGAATTGTTATAGAGAAAATGATCAATTAGCATATATATATATATATGGGTGAAAATTTGCCCTTGAAAAATATCCTAGACATGCCACGACATTTTCAAAATATAAGCCTGCTCTAGGCCACAAAATGGTTCTATTTCAAATCAGTGTTAGAATGTTGTTTGAGCATGCTTCCATGGCTAAATTCTAAAGGGAAACATGTTTTTTCTAGTAGTAAAGCCTCTAGAAATTGACCTTGGAGTCGATTTTTTCATGGTTTATTATTGTGGGGGTCTACTAATGGAAAAAACATCAACATACCTAGGAGTGCAAAACCCAAAGTGTCCCAAGTGTGGAAGTGTGGGTGAGATGAGACCTTGAAACATATTTTTTATTTTTTTCCCTTGACCAACTCCATGTGGGGTTAGGCATAAACCTTATGTTAGAAATACTTCCCTACCTCCATTTCATGGAAGGTTTATCTATTAAGAAATCATTTCCCCAAGTTTATTGAATTTCAATATGCTTAGTTACTCATTCAGTTGAAGTGATTTACTTCATATGGAAGAAACACAAAGATGTGATGTTTAATGATAAATAGTCTTCTCTCATTTTCTCATGGTATGATGATGCCCTAACATGTGTGAATTTATTCTTGTGGATTATTGTACAAATATGAAATATTGGCATAGAGATGGAGCATTTACAGTATCCCTTGGAGTTCCAAAGTGCCCAATTGTACTATAAGTAAGAATCCACTTGCCCTGTGCTAGTTCCCATTAGCACAATTTCAACAAGGTGACAAGAGCACTTGTCGTTGGATAGGAAATCAAATTTGAGATCATAGGAAGCATGGGTTTCACGAGCCCCTACCTCGATTAGGAATGATAATACCTTTTTTACCTTGGCCTTGGAAATTTCAAATAACCCCAAGCCCCCCAAGGATGATAAGGATAGCTAGGAGTAGGTTATGGATGATGCTCCTTGATGATTTGTTAAGGCCTTGCTTCTAATTACCATGATGACCCCCAATAAAATGTGGATTGTTGACATACGTGAATGTCCCAAGTCAATTTTCACATGGGAATCGTTAGATGAAGGCAACCAAATCATAGTTTCCACCCTAAGATGATTCATGATCTAGCTTGTAGTGTTAGCTTACCATTTTAGGGTTTTTTGTCTATTTGATTTTTATGTATTTTTTGGATTAAGGTTCATTGGGGTGCCTGAATACATAAACAAAATTGTAGAATAAAAATAACATAAATTAATTATAAGCTTGAGTAATGGAATCAATGAACATGCTCAGTAATCAAAATAGACATTTCTATTAATTTGCAACCATGAATTTATTATCTTTACACAAACAAACAAATTCTAAATTTTCCATTCACTAATCCACTATGCATTAAACAAACATATTAGATAATATAGACTTAATGGATACACATTCACAAGAAAATACTCACATAACAACTAAGAAGGGAAGCAACAAATGAATTCCATAGCTCTTCACTATAAATTTGCATACCTGATTATAACCTCCCAATGGGATCTTGAAACTTGGATTACACAATCCTCCTGTTGAGTTCTTATTGCCAAAAAGACCGCCTTATGATTATTTGAATACAAATATATATAGTGTATGGATCCAAGGAGTTACAAAAGTGTCTCTTCACCTTCCTTCTTGGCTTCTCTCATGCCCCCTTATCCTTTCATATGTTGACTAGAATTCAAAATAATTTTCAGAAATTACAATTGCATGGATTTATTTTATAAAGCCAAACTTGTCTCTTACTTGATTGTAGATTGGGCTCAACCTATGAGCATATTCTACCAAGAAGACTTTGGTGGTGTTTGGTTCTTCTACCTGGAAAATTCAAACTAAGTGACATCTTGCACTTGAGATGCTTGTTGTTTCTTCTCTTTGGTGTATTGATGCAACAACTCTATGGATCACTCAATGGAAGGGGCCCTTCTTCATTTAAAAAATTGGTTATGTATGTAGATTTTCTTTCTATTGAGTGTCAACCAAATAATTTTCATTGTCTTGTTTATAGGTGTCAATATCTTCCATTGAATCATTGAGGTTATAATCAATGTATCTAATTCTAGAAGAAATAAGACCTATTTTGTATCGACTGAGTGGATGTACATTAGTATGAGCATGGTTGTATTGTTCCTAACAATTAGCAATTTCATCCAAGTGCTATCTCTTCTTCTCCATGCCATTCACCACTCCAATTGTTGCTTTACCACCATGGTGCTAACAACCAATCCTTTGCAGGCATGTATATGTGATAGAAATCTTGGAATAGCAGTGTGATTTGTTCTTATTGCCTATGAGAAAACACATTGAACTTGACCATAATATTCTCTAAAGCCTTATAGTAGACCACTTGATTCTTGAGATTAGCTATATATTCATTCCTTGTGATACTTGGTTTCCTCCACAAGTTTGAATATGGATTCCTTATAATATTGTGCAATTGTGATTCCAACAATGGAGATTATTGTAGTAGTAGTCTGTATAGTGTCAACCACTACTAACTCTATAGTCTCAATCACAACCTACTCATCACTAGTTCTCTTCCATTTGTGGATCTACTTCGTGATGAATTTTCTTTTCATGTTAAATAAAGAAGTCTCCAAGGCTGTTGAAGAATCCTTGTCATTACTTTTGGTGGGCATACTTATGAGCAAATCTCCTAGCCAAGATGTTTTCATTGTGGTACTTGTTGCTCCATAGGATAGGCCCATGTAAACTATTGATTGATCGTATTTTATGGTCTACATACGGAGGTGCTCATGCCCCTCCTACTAATCACTTTGTGTTGAACCCTCTATGACTTCAAGATATTTAATTTATTGGATCAATGTTTTCATCGTGGTTGTAGTTGTTTCTTTTTGCTTTATCTTATCATGATTACCCTTTTCTTTCAATGTATTTGCCATTCTAGCAATTGCTTTCTCCATATTGATGTATGCACTTTGGTTAACCTGGTGGAAGAGGGTCCAAGGTCTGAGGTTCCCATTACTTTAGGAATTGATCTCAAATAAGTTATGCTTTGTCTTATCCATTTTTGTATCCTCCTACTTTCATATTTATACAACATAAAAAGCAATGTCCTACTTGCAATATTCTTCCTTTGGGAAATGTTGGTGGGAGTAAGGCCATATTAGACTTTGTTTCTTGAAATGATAAAAGATTTTATCTAATGGGTTGTGGATTTTTAAGGCCTTGAATTGTAGTTTATAAAATTCCATCTTATATGCTTCTTCTAATGCCAACACAAAATCTACAATAGTGAAATATAGTGAAATCTCTAATGGTGAGGGGGTATGTAAGGTACATTTCTTTCAATTTGGCATTAGCTTTGAACTTGGTTGATTGGTATCCTACCTTCATGAGTACCAACTTGTCTAGCACATGATTTGGTGATACATGTGGAGTTGAGGTACTCTCGTAGATGTGAATGTATTTTTTGTCTTGTTCTAGGTACTAGTCTCTTGTTGGATCCAACACGACTAGAAATTCTTTAGAAAATCTTAGGCAATGCTTGCCAAAAACTAGCTCAAGGGAAGCAATAAACACTTTGCAAAGGTGTTCATGGTGCTCTACGTACCTTTACCTCCACAATTTATGATAATACAAGCGCAAAGGTGGAAGAGTCCACATATCACATTAGCCAATGGAGACACTCATAGTGCACACTACATCTAGTACGAATGTCACCATGTGAAATTGAGGGCACTCGTCTTCAAGGTTCTCCACACACTTATTGACAATTACATTCATATTGCTCGATAATATCTCTGCCAGGATTAAGGTCCTCCACACACTTCTTGACAATTATATTCATGTTGCAAATTCATTCTTCCTAAGGTTGCTAGGCAATCAAAAATAAGCTTTTTTCAAGGCAAATTTGTATTTTGGATAATGTAATTGTTATCCATAATTTTGGTCGTCATGATGATGTAATGATGATGGAGAAATCAGGCTCTTCACTAGAACACTTTCATGAGAAAAGTTACCTTTGTCTCTTTCTAGAAATCATATTTTTAAGGGAGGTTCGCAGGCTACCTATATATTTGCCTGCGAGAATGCATGATTCTCGCAGGCTGCATTAAGCTGGGGTGCGAGAAGTTTGCACTATACCTAACTATCAGGGTGCGAACATCTTCTAAAGGAAGGAAAAAGATAAATTCTCGAACCTTCTAGAAGGGAATCTTCTAGAATGATGAGTTGGCATTTGAATGGTTATCTAAGTACTGGTTTTCCTGATATCTTGGGATCATTCCTATCCAAGTAACTAATCTATTCTCTCCTATATATTGAGGGGAATTCTCATGGAAAAGGTTAGCAACAAACTAGCAAGATATTTATTGGAGAATTAGTGTAAGGTTGTATGAAGGACTGATGCTACAACAGCTAGAGACACCAGCAAGGTTATCAAAAGTGGTTGATTTTCTTCATGCATGAGCAAATGTGTGTGTCCGAACTAGGAGCCATCGAAAGGAGACTTGCAACATCAAGGATCAGGTTGTAATTCTTGCTTTCTATCAATTTAATACAGTAATATGTCCCTTTCCCATAAAGTTAATGTCACTTTATTACATAACTCCTTGATCATATGTATAGATTAATTGTTGAATATTTTAAGTTGTTTTCACTTCAATTGGTTTGAGTTGTCCTGGTCTTGGAGGCGCAAGAGCATTGGAGCGAAGCTTGGAACAACAAAGACCCAAGGAAGCGATCATAAGGTATGTTCATGATTCTTGCCTCCTAGCTCATTCAACAATTAAAATCTAGGGAAAGTGTATTATTCTGTCTTGTTTTGTTCTAGATCCAAGTGGATCTAGGGAGATCGGTTTGTGTCCGCACTCACGGATTTATCCTGAAACAATAATATAATTGTGTGGGAGAGTATGGAGTGGGATCATGCTTCAAGCCTAGGTTGTCTCCTCATAAAGGTTGATTTTGAGAAGTCATATGATAGAGGTTAGTGGCCATTCATCATTGCAATGTTAAAAGCATTTGGTTTTGGCTCCTCCTTCACTGGTGCTATGGATATCCTCTTTGTAGGAACTCTACTTGCCTCTCTATCAATAGATTTAAGTTTGAGGAAGTTTCTATTTTGTATTATATTAGGCAATGGTTTGTATTAGATCTAACCTCATATGTGTTAGACAATGAAGCCTTGTGTTATTTGATATGTAATAAGGTTTGTGGGGCTTGACAAAGGTATATTTATAATTGAAATTGATGTAGGTTAGTTGGTGAATGGCCATTTTTCTTATGACTCTTTTTTTACCATTCTTGAAGGGCCTAGTCTCTTAGGTTAGCATGATGGAATGTGTTGAAACATTCTATCTAGATTTAGTCTCAATCATTCAATGGCATAAAATGTTGTGTTATAGACAAATCCAATGACCAATACTATATTGCTTAGTTTATAGAGCTAGACTTGGCTTTAGTTTGGTAGGTCTTGAAATTTATTCGCATTTCCTTTATCCTTCAGGCTTCCCCCAAATATTTATGTCAAGTGATGATTCAAATGGAGAAAATGAAATTAATAAATGGATCACAAGGCCTCTAGCCATAATATATAAGCTTCATATATGCACCAAAATTCTAGAAATGAATCATGTTTATTACTCTTCATGTTGGATTCCCTCTAAATTAGCTTATTTGTACATGGAAAAGACTCTCAAGAATTTCCTTTGGGCCAATAATTCTAATGGTAAAGGATTTCAAAAGGTTAGTTGGGATCTTTATTGCACTCCTACTAAAATCTGAATTAAAGTTCAAGCTCTTCGTACTAAACAACTAGTGAGGGCCATGAGTGGGAATGAGGTGTGAAAAATATTACTCAGACATCATATTAGTTAAGGGGATTTGTTGGATAAAAGTGCCAACTAGGGTTTATCCTTTCAAACTATGATTGTCACCCCTACTCGGGTTAATATTGTTGGCACCTTTGAGGTCCAGAGTAATTGGAAGGCCGTAGAGTTGATTAAGGCATTCTTAATGGAGAGATATTTCCTTGTGAAATAGGTTGTGTTTTAATGATCATTGATTATGGTGGTCTCCCCTAGTTTTTCATAAAGGAAAATCATTGGGTAAGTTTTCATGGTGTTTGGCCCTACAACTATTCAACAGGGCATTCACACTACCAAATGATTGGTTGATAACTAAAAAAGGGTATGTGTCCCCTAGGTAGAGCTTAAACTCAAATTTAGTATGGCTAATCAAAAGACACTTGTCATGGAAGATGTGCAGAGCATAATTCCATATGATCTAATTCCAAATTCGGGGCTTCAAGAACCTTGGGTTTGGTGCAGATGAGATTAGAAATAGGGACACACCCATGGTTTTTTTTAGGGATTCAAATATTATACCTAAGTATAGTATTCTATGCAACTATTTTAATGTCAAAAAATCATACATATACATATATAGGTGAATATTCAATAAATAAAAACATATAATTTACTATTAAAACTTAAAAAATAGGTGAATTATTAAAGGGATTATCTCCAATTGACATACATACATGTGTGTGTGTGTATTAAATGGCCAAAAAATAGCCAATTGGTGAAAAATTGCCCTTAAAAAATACTCTAGACATGCCACAACATTTTCAAAATAAGTCTACTCCAAGACACAAATGGTTCTATTTCAAATGGTTGTTAGAAGGTTGTTTGAACATGTTTTGGCAAATAAATTATAAAGAGAAAACATGGTTGTTCTATTGATTCTATTAAAATGGTTTCTATGGTGAGAGTGGTTAATAGAATCGCTTGAAAATTCCACAGTCGTCATTTTGATTGTCAACGTTTCAGATCTCTAGTTGGATCCATCGTTCAAACAAATAGTCGAGTAGGAGAAGAGGGAGACCAAGCATAACAATATCTAAAGAGAGTATAGACAGAGAAACCCTAGAGAACTACAAACGTCGACTAGGAAACCCTAGAAAACTACAAACCCTAAAATGCTATTAAAGTATAAATAAATTTTACAATAGTATAATTATTAACCCTAATATATAATAAGTGACAATACTATTAATAATACTCTATTAATATGCCCCCGGGGGGGGCAGAACAATTGGCAAGTGCTGTGAAAATGAAGTTCCATGATGTTTCGAGTTCAACTCCCCCCGACTTACAATGTGTGTTGCGTATGGGGCCTCGTGGGCACACCTGGAGGTTATAGTGGTAACAGTTGGATAACACGACCATGTGCCCAACTAGTTGTTGATTCCTCCAGACATAAAAAAATAAAATAATAATAATAATAATAATACTCTATTAATATGTAATGATAATATAATAAAAGTAATAATACAACATAATATCTAATGATAATATAATAAAAGTAATAATATTGATCCAGGTGGATATTGGTGGCCACCCACCTATTCCAACTGGCTCCGATTGACAGTTTTTAGTTCAACACGTTCTTTTGTACTTCTTTGTAATTGTGGGTTCTACACTTTCGGGGTTGTCTGAAGCTATACACAACTTCCATATGGAGATTGGTGGCCACCCACCTAATCCAATTGACTTATTTTGGATGTTTTCATGTCAACACATCTTTCTGTACTTCTAGGACCATTTTGGGGCCCTAAACAATGTTTGTTTGGCTTTCCATAATCAAACTATAGATGAAGTTAGAGTTTGACAGCGTAATGTGTAGTTCTCAAAAATACCTTTCCAATGGGCTATCACACACCTAAAACAGAGGTCATATGCAAAAGTTACGACCCTGGGAAGTTGAGGTACCAACTTACCCATCGGGGCCCACATAAATTTTGGTGTTTCATCTCCTAAGGTTAGGTTTTTGGATGTCTAGGGTTTTGGAATTCATGAGAAATGTTAAAAAGGCCTATGGAGCCTCATTGTAATCATTCTTCTCAGACGGATGCGTGCAACAACCACATCTCTTCTCAGAGATAGCTACCACCATTCGAGCAAGTTGTTTTCAGTTCTGCAGTTTTACAGTTTCAACCTATTTCCTTTATTTAATAGAAGTTATTGTTCACTAGATATATATTGTTGTTCTTTGTATCTCCATGTTATTGTATTCAATCCGCTCATAAATCTGGATCAGTGATATCAGAGTGGTCTGCTCTTCATTTATTTTTCTTCATGCATGTCCCCGACAAGATCTGGGTATAAGAAGTTGGGACTCGAACCAGTCGATCCTTTGCAATATCGGTCACGTCGATCCCAAAAACAATCCATGGGGGATGAAAATAAAGATGATGGAGCAGGAGATCCTTTTAAAATGTTGCTCGAGGAATCCCTTGCGCGACAAAGGAACGCAATGATGGACAACTTTCCACAGATCCTTCGACGAATGCCCACAAGAGACACATCTTCATCAAGCGGCCATGCAACCCCCTTCAAGGTACATGTAAATTTTGATATTTCATTATTTGAAGGACTAATAGATGCAGATGTTGTAGATAAATGGTTGAATTTGCTCGAAGGGTATTTTTTGGTCCATAATTTTTCTGATAGGGAAAAGATTACTTTTGCACTCCTTAATGCCATCCCCCATGTTAAGGACTGGTGGGATACTTACTCTGAGCAAAGGGCCATAGAGGAATATGTAATATTTGTGGTCGCCCCCACATGGGATTCCTTTCGGGATGCCATTAAACAATAATACTACCTTGTTGGAAGCTACAAGGACCAGTACACAAGATGGACCATCCCGCGTCAGGAAAGGGACCATACAATACCATATTTCACCAATATTTTCCATGCCCTGCACACCAAATTGGGTATCAAAGACTCTTAGCGACATCTAGTGCTCAAATACCGCGGCTTTCTATCAAATATAAATGGAGTTTCTGGACATCAAATCATTGGGTACGGCTTATAGACATGTTGTCAAGATCGAGAAGAAATTTAAGTAGAAGAGGCGAGAGTTGGGATTTGAAAACTCCTCACAGTCGAAGCAGGGAAAAGGTGGCCCCAACCCACAAAATAAGGGACAACGAAAATATGGCCACTCTCAGGACAACCAGTCCAAGCTGCAACACAAGAAGGGTAATGAGAAGTTGAAGAAGGACACAGGAAAATGGTGTGAATACCATAAAATCCCTTGGCACAACACCAAAGAATGTTGCTCCAAGCAGTCACTGGTGGTCGAGATGAAAGCTTCTGAGTCAGAGGAATATTCTGACTCTGAATCAAGTCCAGAAGGAGGGAAGTAAATTATTTATACTGAACCCAGTGCCATTGTTGTTACCACCAAATTCCAGCCAAGCAAACCAGAAGAACCAGAGGAAGGGGAATGCCTCTTTCACTCACAGATGTGGATAAGGGGGGCTCCACTTCATTTCATTATCAATAGCGACAGTCATAAGAACCTGATCTCAGCAGAGGTTTTCAAGCGGCTGGACCTTTCAATGACACCGCACCCGCAAATCTACACCATTGGCTGGCTTTGCCAAGGAAGAGATCTTCGTGTCAACCAACAATGTATTTTTACCTATGACATCGAGCCTTTCAAAGATGAGGTATTGTGTGATATTTCTCCCCTTGAAGTTTGTGATGTTCTTTTAGGACAACCATATCTGTGGAAGCGACATGTTGTGTATGAGTCTAGACCCCACAGTGTTATTATTACTTTGGGTAGACAATTGTACAACATACCAGAGGTAGCGCCACCTACCGCTATTTCTTTAATCTCTGCTAAGAAATGCAGTAAGGTCATTTCACAGACTGTGAAGTTCATATTCTTTGTGATCCATGCTCACAGTAAGAAGAAGGTCGTCGCCAAATCGGTGGCCTCTACACAGATCCTCTCTTTGTAGCAGAAGCAAGTGGATGGGATCGTGGAAGAGTACATAGACATCTTCTCCTCACCCACCGGGGTACCGACGCACTGCCAAGTCAAGCATCCAATTGATCTAACCCCTGATGCACCTCTACCTAATGGACCAATCTATCATTGCTCGTTGATGGAAAATGATGAAATCAAGTGCCAGATCCAAGAGCTACTTCAAAAGGGGCACATCAGACCCAACTCCTCTCCCTGCAGAAGCCCGATTGTATTGGTGCAGAAGAAAGACGGGACCTAGCGGATCTACATTGATTACAAAGAATTAAATAAAATCACAGTCAGGAATCGATACCCAATTCCCCGAATTGGTGACCTTCTTGACCAACTCAAGGGGGAAAATTTCTTCAGCAAGATTGACCTAAAGTCTGGCTACCACCAGGTTCCCATTGAACCAATTGATGTATGGAAGACAACTTTCAAATCTAAAGAAGGTCTCTTCAAATGGTTGGTCATGCCCTTTGGATTAACAAATGCACCATCCACTTTCATGAGGTTGATGGATGATGTATTGAGACCCTTCACCAACTCTTTTGTGGTGGTATATTTGGATGACATCCTCATCTTTAGCAAAACTTGGGAGGAGCACATGCAACATATTCAACAAGTTTTGATCACTCCGCGGAAGCACAAGCTATATGCCAACTTGGAAAAATGATCATTTGGCATGAACAGGGTCCAATACTTGGGATACATTGTTGTTGAGCATGGAGTACTTGTTGATCTCACTAAAATCCAAGTCATTCATGACTGGCTAGCCCCGACTACACTCATTGAGCTTCAGAGCTTCTTGGGACTTGTCAACTTCAAACGATGGTTCATGTTGGGATTCTCCCATATTGCCTGGACCCTCAACGAAGTGACCAAGGGCGGTGGCAGGGAAAATTTTGTGTGGGGGAAGGAACAACAACGAGAATTTGATGATCTAAAGCATCACTTGTGCTTATCTCTAGTAATCTCCTTACCCCATATGCAAAAACCGTTCGAGATTGAGTATCATGCATCTGACTATGATGTAGGCACAATTCTCACTCAGCATAAGGCATCCAGTAGCATACCATAGTGAGACACTCTAATATGTTGTCCGTAAATACCCCACCCATGACAAGGGAATGTATTCCATTGTACAAGCCTGTCGTCAATGGAAACATTACATTCTGGGAAAGGAGACAATCATCCACTCTGATCACAAGCCTCTGCAGTTCATACAAACACAACGAAAGTTGCAGAACGACTGCCATCATAAGTGGTCCACCTACCTGTAGCAGTTCCATCTCAACATCAAGTATAAGACAGGAAGCACAAATCGTGTCATTGACTGCCTCAGTTTACCTCCCATGGCTGCACTCACCACCGTGCTCCATTCCTGTGGGCATGAGGCATATGAGTGGCCCCAACTTTATCAACAAGATCCAGACTTTGCCACCAACTATCAGCTCTTGGGTACATGTGCGAATGTCACCGATTTTCACATTCAGGACATAATGTTATGCCATTTGGGCCATCTCTATGTTCCTACTAGCGAGCGTGCAAATCTAATTTGGGAGGCTCACTACAGTAGGATGGCAGGACATTTTGGCGTGGAGAAAATTGTGTACGTTCTACAGAAAAACTTTTATTGGCCAAAACATCGACATGACGTCAGCAAGTATATTAGATCTTGATCTACATGTGCCATTGCCAACCCAGCCATGAACAAACACGGCCTGTACACACCTCTTACTACTATCGAGAGGCCTTGGGAATCCATCACGATGGATTACATGTATGGCCTTCCATCCACCAAGAAAGGCAATGAATGTGTATTTGTGGTAGTTGATCGGTTTTTCGAAGATGGCCATTCTCACAGCCTGCTGGAAGAGCATCACAGTGGTAGATACTGCCAAGCTCTTCTTCGAACGAGTGTGGGTCCATTTTGGGATACCACAAACCATCATCTTTGATTGGGATAGAAGGTTCCTCAACACATTTTGGTCGATTCTCTGGTCATTGTTGGACACCGAGCTCACTAAATCCACTACCTTCCACCCTCAAACCGATGGTCAAACAGAGGTTTTCAATCAGATGATTGTGCATATCTTGCACATGTATAACTCTAAGCATCTGTGTACATGTGATGAGAGTCTCAACCGGCCATATCCCCTTTCAGGTGGGGCTAGGATTCCAAGCCTTGGGTCCCATTGATGTTTCACTACCTCTTGCAACAACACATACAGATTCTTCCCATGTCCAGTCTGAGGCTGACAAAGCCACCAAATTCATTGAGAAGATTCAACACATCCACCAATAGGTCCATGAGATTTTGTAGAAAGCCAATGCTAAGTACAAGTAGCGCCATGATCAGCACCGAATACCACACCAGTTTCAGGTGGGAGACAAGGTCTGGTTACATTTGCAGAAAGAGTGCCTTACAGGGCCCCATCAGAAGCTCTGCCCACTTCGCTATGGGCCTTACACTATCACCAAGGTTGTGGGTAGTAATGATTTTGAGCTCAACACTCCACCCTTCCTTGGATTGTACCCAATGTTCAATGTGGACCTTCTTCGACCATATTTTCCACCATTATTGGACACCTCAGAGATCGCAGAACAATTGATACCAACAAAGCTCAACCCTGAATGCATGGAACATGCATCCACTGATCAAATAGTGAACACACAGGTCAAGGGCACTCGCCAACAGAGGATCCAGCTTTATCGGGTTGTCAAGATAGGGTCGCTCCTCCACCAAGGCAAGTGGCTTACTTGAGGCCAAATTCAACAGAAATTTCCTCACCTGAAGTGGGCACTCAATGCAATGGCTACCATTGCTTCCTAAGTGGGGAGGACTGATCCAGGTGGATATTGGTGGCCACCCACCTATTCCAACTGGCTCTTATTGATAGTTTTTAGTTGAACGCGTTCTTTTGTACTTCTTTGTAATTGTGGGTTCTACACTTATGGGGTTGATTGAAGCCCTCCAAAGCTTCCAAATGGAGATTGGTGGTCGCCCACCTAATCCAACTTTTGGATGTTTTCATGTGAACACATCTTTCTGTACTTCCAGGGCCATTTTGGGGCCCTAAACAATGTTGTTTTGGCTTGCCATAGTCAACCTATAGACATAGTCAAAGTTTGACGAGGTAATGTGTAGTTCTTGAAAAGATCGTTCCAACAGGCTATCACACACCTAAAATGGAGGTCATATGCAAACATTACGACCACGGGAAGTTGAGGTACCAACTTACCCATCGGGGCCACATAAATTTTGGTGTTTCATCTCCTAGGGTTAGGTTTTTGGATGTCTAGGGTTTTGGCATTCATTAGTAATGTTAAAAAGGCCTCTAGAGCCTCATTGTAATCATTCTGCTCAGACGGATGCGTGTAACAACCACATCTCTTCTCAAAGATAGCTACCACCATTGGAGCAAGTTCTTTTTAGTTCTGGAATTTTGCAGTTTCAACCTATTTCATTTATTCAAAAGAAGTTATTGTTCACTGGATATCTGTTGTTGTTCTCTGTATCTTCGTGTTATTGTATTCGGTTTATTATTCATTTCATTCCGCTCATAAATCCGAATCAAATGTAGTATAATATGTAATGATAATATAATAATAGTAATACTCTACTAATATATTATGTGATTATAATATAATAAACGTAATAATAAAGTATAATATGTATGGATAATATAATAAAATTAATAATAAAATATAATATGTGATGATAATATAATAATAGTAGTAACAAGGAACAAATAATAAAGTAAAAAAGAGGAAAAGGTAGGTCAATATTATAAAAACATAATAATAATGTAGTAAGTTTAGGTATGATTAACACTAGGTTAGAGTATACAAATTTTAATTATAAAAAACATGTTTAATGATATAGTATTAAAGACTTATTAATACTAAGTTAATATGATAAAGACATATAATAGTAGTATTAAAGTAATAATAGAGTATTATTAATACTAGGTTATATAGAACTTAAAATAGTATTAAAGTACTATATTGACATTAGGTTATTTAGAGTATAACCGGGAGTAAATAATAATAATAATACTAAGGTTTTATCAATACAGGGTTATAAAGATCCTAAAGTTTATTAAAGTAATAAATACTATAGTGTTATTAACATTAAGGTATAGGTGATAATTATATACAAGTAAAATTAGGTTAAAATTTTATAGAGCATAATAGAATCATAGAACTAACTTATTATTGATGATTAATATTAGATTATTTAGTACAAAGAACCTTAAATGCATTCATATCTATTAAAATCAAGTTGGAAAACAAAGGAAGAAAAACAAGAAGGAGGGGGAGAATTTAAGACTGGGAAGTAGGATTAAGAGAGGAAGGAAGGAAGAAACAAGGTAGAAAAAGGAAGGAAAGAAACAAACCAAAAACTTAAAAACCTAAAAATCAGAGTTAAGAGAGAAAGTAATAGAGAGGAAAAAGAAAAGGAGGAATGAGTGTTAAGGTTCTAACCCGCACATAGGTAGCTCAATGTATTTGGATGTAATAAAGGTCAATATTAATAAGGCCTTTCAATAAAATAGAATAAGGCGGATGTAAGAAGACCTAATAGAAACTTCTGCTTCTTGAAGGATATTCCTCTAGATGCTTCTCTTAATAGACATATTTAGTATAAATAAGGGTCGAGGGTATGAAAACCCTAGCTTGGAGACTATTGTATCAGAGCGCTGCTCGACTGGAGGTTGCCCCCTCGAAGAGGCCTGCGAACATTGCTTTCTGAATCAAGTGCTATTTCAGTTGTTGTTCTCATATTATTTCTGTGTTATTGTGGAGATTATGCTGGTTATATTACTGTTATTCTGCAATTTCTAGCGTTTTATTTCTGTTCTGCGTATTATTTATATCTGGTATCTTGCAAGTGGTATCAGAGAACTTTCCTTGGCAGAAATTGTGGGTATTTTTTTTTCCAGGGTAGAGACGTATTCCGACATCTTTAAGCCACAGAGATATGTTGTTACGAGCATAAACCCACGGTTGAGGGATTCATATACGCAGGAAATACAAGTGGTTCTTAAGCGCACATCTATTGTCCACCCTTGTAACCCCTGTTGGTACCCCTTCGAGTGGTAGCGCATCAGACATCACCTGTGTACGGATCGACGTAGATTTCTTGAAGCCCTCTTTAGATAAACCTATTGACCACCAGACTGCTATAGTGTCACTGAGAACAACACTCGAGAAGATACTCTCTAGTACCTGGGTAGTCGGGTAGTATGGCTAAGGGTACGATCTATCCTCTTTAGTTAGTGCTTTGAGATATTGGGTCGAGTACTACTGTTGGACCCCGCACGTATATCAGAGAGCTATAGCATAGGGCAAACCCTTGTCTATAGAACCCTTGAATACCTAACCCTTGGGGAACATAAACATAAACATAAACAAATTAAACCGACGCGATCTATTGCCGCGCATCTGTGTTCGGGTTGCCAAGTAAATACTCATTTCTTTCTGGTTAAGAATTTGGGGGTTTCAGCACTACAACATTCTTCAGACCAAAGTATAACCCCGCAGCTGTAAAAAAAATAAAAAATAAAAGTCTGGAAATTTTTTCACCATTATTTGAGACATATTCCATTAGTTTCATCTCTTCTCCCTTATCACATTCATCCATATCATTTTTTCTGCAAAAATTTCTGACCCTGCCCGCTCCCTTTTCAGTTCACCCATCGTCATGGCCCATAGCCAAGAATTGGAGTCTCGCTTCAACACCTTGCAATCTAGTTTCCTCGAGACCCAACAAGAAGTGCAACAACTCAGTGCTACTATTGCCTCCCGTTATACATCCATCAATACCACCATAAATGCATCCGTGCGGTCCGCAATGGCAAAATTCAAACACGAACTGACCACCCAGCTTGAATCTGTCTTTGCATCACTCTGCACCAAACTCAAGATCCCTACCGATGACCCTTTTAATGACACACATACAAAGACTGAAGGTGAAACTTCTTCCCAGTCCCATACCTTTCAACCCCATCACTTTCAACGGGACATACGCCTTCCGCGGGTGGATGTAACCAAATTTGATGGCTCAGACCCCACTGGTTGGGTCACTCAAATGGAACATTATTTCTCTCTCTACAACATTATAGATGACTTGGACAAACTATGGTATGGTGTTCTCCATATAGATCAAGAACGCGGGCAATGGTGGCAATGGAGAAAAACTTCCCGTCAAGGGTATATTGCTTGGACCCAATTTGTGACTGAGCTTTATGAACGCTTTAACACTGACACCAACCATTTGGGCCGTTTGAAAAAATTGAAGCAATCAGGAACAGTAGAAGACTTCATAGCTTCATTTGAGCGCCTGACTTTTCGAATAGAGGGCATGACTGATGCTTTCTTTCGAGAGTGTTTTATCAGTGGCCTCAAGGAGGAGATTCGGGCCCATGTCCTCATGGCTTGACCTACGACTTGGGTGGAGGCTACTAAAAAAGCTAAAGAAGCACAACAAATTGTTTCCTCTCAAAACTGTAAGCCTTCCTTTATCCCTCGCCTTAAACCCATAAACCCCACTACTCCCTTCGCCCCATTAAAGATCCAAAAATTGACTAGGGCTGAAATGGCTGAACGCTAACTCAAAGGCCTCTGTTATAATTGTAATGACAAATATTTCCCGGGCCACAAATGTGAGGAACAAAAGATTTTTATGGCCATCTCTGAGGATATTCCGGAAGAGGATGTTGACACTCCACTTGTGCCCGAGTCACCAGAAATCACTGACATAAACCCTCCCTCCGACCCTCCCGAAGTGGAACTGATCATTTCCCTCAATGATCTCACCGGCTTCTCTGCCCCCCAAACCCTCAAGTTAATTGGTTACATCAAGCACCGAAAGGTCATCATTCTGGTTGATAGTGGCAGCACCCACAATTTTATTCATCGCCGCATTGCCCAAGACACCCATTGCTACATCCATGCTATCAATAATTTCCAAATCATCATTGCCAATGGTGGTTCTATGAAATGTGGCGGGCGCTGTGAACATGTGTGTCTCCAAATCGGTGACTACCACCTAAAATCCCATATGTTTTCTATTGACATGGGCGGTTGTGACATTGTGCTGGGTGCAGACTGGCTAAGGACTTTGGGTCCCATTCTCATGTATTTTCAGAACTTAACCATGCAATTCTACCAAGGAGGCCACCAATATAAATTCCAAGGCATCACTGTTGGTTCACCTGAGGTCATCAGTTCTCATCGCATGGAAAAACTGCTCAAAAAAGGTCATTCTGGTGTCA
>JZKD02S1676171.1:148472-167942 GCA_000966675.3 Picea glauca
AGTTAGCTCTGCCCAGTCAGTCGAAGCTACATCCTGTTTTTCATGTTTCATGCTTGAAGAAGGTGATTGGAACCAGGTGCAAAATTCAAACCAACCTTCCAGAGTTAGCTGAAGAGGGATCCATTTGGCTACAACCAAAAGTAGTTTTGGACTAGCATGAGCGTCGCCTATGTCAGAGAACCATCAAGGAAGTGCTAGTACAGTGGAAATATATGAATCCAGCAGATGCCACTTGGGAACCAACTACCATTCTGCAACAGTTTACAAATCTCAAGCCTTGAGGACAAGGTTGTTTTTAAGGGGGCAGACATGTTAAGGTCCTAACCCGCACATAGGTAGATCAATGTATTCAGATGTAATAAAGGTCAATATTAATAAGGCCTTTCAATAAAATAGAATAAGGCGGATGTAAGAAGACTTAATAGAAGCTTCCGCTTTTAGAAGGATCTTCCTCTAGATGCTTCTCTTAATAGAAATATTTAGTATAAATAAGGGTCGAGGGTATGAAAACCCTAGCTTGGAGATTATTGTATCAGAGCACTGCTCGACTGGAGGTTGCCCCCTCGAAGAGGCCTGTGAACATTGCTTTCTGAATCAAGTGCTATTTCAGTTGTTGTTCTCATATTATTTATGTGTTATTGTGGAGATTATGTTGGTTATATTACTGTTATTCTTCCATTTCTAGCATTTTATTTCTATTTTGTGTATTATTTATATCTGGTATCTTGCAAGGAGAGAAAAAAACAAAAAAAACAAAAAAACACAACTGAAAGGAGAAGGAGGAGATCTACCTGACTCTACCTATTCACTCTAGTATTGTTGATTAATGAAATCCAGTTCTCACTGATCTCCAGACCTCGATCCCCATTAAGATTGTTAGTGTGTTTAATGATTTCAATGGCTTCCCTAATTCTGTGCTTGAAGTAGTGATCTTCTTTGGCCAAGATTTTAGTATCTTCTAGACACACATTATGCTTGATTACATTGGAATTCTCGGCTAAGGCCAAGGTACGTGTGCATAAATTCTTGATATCAGTTCCGTGCTCTTTGATCATGATTCCTTACTTGGAAAGATCATCCAATTTCCTCGATGTAACATTTACCACAAGAGCACATTACCTTGTAGAATCCTTTATATTGGCGGTGGTCTTAGATGTTTTAACTGATCTCATCTTTTGTCTTATGGTTTCCAATGGTTTGAAGGAGGCCATGATTATTTCTTTATCAAGACTTTGGAAATCTTATCAGTGACTCCTTTGATGTACGGGAGGTAGGTTGTCTTGCCAGGGTGATTTCTTATGGAATCTGGCTTACCTCTTGTCCTTTCCAAGGCTCTATTGATTTCCATCCTAATATCTATTTCTTTTATCATATGCTCTATTGATTGCCATCCTAATATCTCTATTCTTATATCTTATTCTTTTGAAAACCTTGATAAGGTGATCGTTCTCCAGATCCAAGTGTTCTTCATCAAAGATCCTAATAGCTCGTGTGGCTAGGGTGTTCAGAAATCCCATCTTTTGGATGAGATGGTGATGAGAACGTGCATGCAAATAAATCTCAGTATGTGTTTTCTTTCTATAGACTCGATGTCCCAGGTAGCCATCTTGTTTTCTGTTAATCATAACATCCAAAAAGGGAATGTTGTTGTTCTCCTCCAACTCCATGGTGAACTTGATATCATCTGAAAGGTTGTTAAGGTGCTCAAGGAATTTATTGAGCTCATCCCTCCCATGAGGCCACACTACATTAGTGTTGTCTACATACCTTTTCCATCTCTTAGGTTTTAGGGGGTATGTGTTCAGTGCCCTTTCTTAAAACTTTTCCATAAATAGGTTGGCCACATTGGGGGACAAAGGAGACCCCATTTCTATGCCACTCGTTTGTTCGTAGAATACTCCTTGGAAGCTGAAGAAGTTTGATTAAAGGAAAAATTCTGCTAATTTGGTGGTTTCTGGGTCAATGACTTTCTTGATAACACTATTGACTTCTCTATGGGGGATTTTTGTGAACAAGGAAATCACATCAAAGTTGATGATGATATCATCAGGTTCCACCCTTTCATTCTTGATGATTGTTATGAAGTCAGAAGAATCCTTAATAAACCAATATGTCTTACCAACCAAGGGGCCCAAAGTCTTCGCCACATATTTCTCTAGTTGATAAGTACGAGAACCCATTGTGTTGACAATTGGTCTAAGGGGGATTCCTTCTTTATGAATTTTTAGAAGACCATAGATCCTTGGAGTTATCTCATAACTAGGAAGCAAACATTTCTTGGTTAATTCATGTAAGTTGGAATCTTTTATAACCTTCTTGACCTCCCTAGTAATTTTGGCTATTGGGTTACCAATGAGTCTCATGTAGTTTCCACTGAGCATGAGGTGCTCAATCATATTTTTTTTTATATTCCTCATTGTTCATGATAATAGTGGTGCCTCCTTTATCTTCTTTCAGGATCACTAAGTTTGTGTTATCTTTGAGGTTCTTCAGGGCCATAAATTATCTCTACCTATATTATTTATTAGAGGCTTTGCTCTTCTCAAAATCACAACACAATCTTGTCTAATAATTTGTTTCTCCTCATTGTTCAACAATTGAATGTTATCCTCAATGCTATAGATTATACTAACAACTAGAATGGTTTTTAGTTCCAATGCAAAATTGAGTCCTTTCTTCAAAAGATTCATCTATACTAGCTACAAAACGTGGGAGGATAGGTTTACTACCTTTCTATTTTCACTATTTCCCAAGATCGCATCATGTCTATGTCTATCCATATTTGTGCCATGTCCATTTGAATTCAAACTATGCCCGCTCAGTAGTCATTTTAATTACCCTCGTGCATGTTGTGTGATACACTTCCTCCTTTTTCAGCTTTCAACCCAATGTTGGAGTCCACAATATGCCATATATAAAAGCGCATTTTGTTTGCCAGTTTTAAGTGTAGAGTAGGAAAGCAAGTATAAGATCATATTAAACATGGGTGTCACTGACCCCTACCTTGGTTACGAATGGTAAGATATTTTTTGACCTTGGCCTTTGATCCAGGTGGATATTGGTGGCCACCCACCTATTCCATCTAGCTCCTCTTGATAGTTTTTAATTCAACACATTCTTCTGTAATTCTTTGTAATTGTGGGTTCTACACTTTTGGGGTTCTCTGAATCCCTGCACATATTTCAGGTAGATATTGGTGGCCTACCACCTAATCCAACTGGATTATTTTGGAAGTTTTCATGTCAATACATCTTTCTATACTTCTAGGGCCGTTTTGGGGCCCTAAACAATGTTTTTATTTATTTATTTTTATCTTTTGAGATTTTCGTAGTCAAACTATAGAAAAAGATAGAGTTTGACATCATAATGTGTATTTCTCAAAAAGACCTTTCCAACGAGCTATCACACACCTAAAACGAAGGTCGTATGCAAAAGTTACGACCCTCGGAAGTTGAGGTACCAACTTACCCATCGCGGCCCACATGACTTTTGGCGTTTCATCTCCTAGGGTTAGGTTTTTGGATGTCTACGGTTTTGGAATTCGTGAGTAATGTTAAAAACTCCTATGGAGCCTCATTGTAATCATTCTTCTCATACGGATGCATGTAGCCACCACATCTCTTCTCAGAGATAGCTACCACCATTCCAACAAGTTGTTTTCAATAATGCAGTTTTATAGTTTCAACCTATTTTATTTATTCAATATAAGTTATTGTTCACTAGATATCTGTTGTTGTTCTCCATATCTCTATGTTATTGTATTCAGTCTATTATTCATTTCATTCTACTCATAAATCCAGATCAGTGGTATCAGAGCGTTCTTCTCTTCATTTAATTTTTTTCGTGCATGTCCCCGACAAGACCTGGGTACAAGAAGTTGGGACTCAAACCAGTCAAGCCTTTGCAAGATTGGTCGCACCGAGCCTAAAAACAACCCAGAGGGGACGAGAAGAAAGATGATGGAGCAGAAGATCCTTTTAAAATGTTTCTCAAGGAAGTCCTTGTGCGACAAAGGAACGAAATGATGGACAACTTTGCACAGATCCTTCGACAGTTGCCCAAAGGAGACACATCTTCATCAAGTAGCCATGCAACCCCCTTACATGTACAAGTAAATTTTGATATTCCATATTTGAAGGACTGATAGATGCATATGCTGTAGATAAATGGTTGAATCTGCATGAAGGGTACTTTTTGGTCCACAACTTTTCCGACAAGGAAAAGATTACTTTTGCACTCCTCAAGGCCATCCCCCATGTTAAGGACTAGTGGGATACTTACTTTAAGAAAAGGGCCATAGAGCAATCTGCAATATTTGCAGTCACCCCCACATGGGATTCCTTTAGGGATGCCATTAAAGAACAATACTAACCTGTTGGAAGCTACGAGGACCAGTACACAATATGGACCATGCCGCGTCAGGAAAGGGACTAGACAGTACCAGATTTCACCAATATTTTCCATACCCTACGTACCAAATTGGGTATCAAAGACTTTGAATGACATATGGTTCTCAAATACCCCATTTGTATACATAGGTACATTCAAACATAAATGGATTTTCTGGACATCACATCATTAGGTGCGGCTTATTGATATGCTGTCAAGATCAAGCATAAATTTAAGCAGAAGAGACGAGAGTTTGTATCTGCAAAATACTCACAGCCAAAGCAGGGAAAAGGCAGCCCCAAACCACAAAACAAGGGACAAAGAAAATATGGCCACTCTCAGGACAACTATTCCAAGTCGTAACACAAGAAGGGTAATGAGAAGTTGAAGAAGGACACAGGAAAGTGGTGTGAATACCATAAGCAATGCAGTAAGGTCATTTCACAGACCAGGAAGTTTGTCTTCTTTGTGATCCATGCTCATAGTGAGAAGAAGGTCACCGCCACATCCATGGCCTCTACACAGAGCATCTCTTTGCAACAGAAGCAAGTGGACGAGATCATGGAAGAGTATAGAGACATCTTCTCCTCACCCACCAAGGTACCGACACACTACTAAGTCAAGTATCTAATAGATCTAACTCCGGATGCACCTCTGCCTAATGGACCACTCTATCATTGCTTGTTGATGGAAAATGATGAAATCAAGCGTTAGATCCAAGAGATGCTTCAAAAGGGGTACATAAGACCCAAATCCTCTCCTTGCAGAAGCTCGATTGTACTGGTGCATAAGAAAGATAAGACCTGGTAGCTCTGCATTGATTACAAAGAATTAAATAAAATCACAGTCAGGAACCGGTACCCAATTCCCTGAATTGATGACCTTCTTGACCAACTCAAGGGGGAATAGTTCTTTAGTAATATTGACCTAAAGTCTGGCTACCACCAAGTTCCCATCGAACCGACTGATGTATGGAAGACAACTTTTAAATCTAAAGAAGGTCTCTTCGAATGGTTGGTCATGCCCTTTGGCTTAACAAATGCACCAACCACTTTCACAAGGTTGATGGATGATGTATTGAGACCCTTCACCAACTCTTTTATGTTGGTATATTTGGATGACATCCTCATCTTCAACAGAAATTGGGAGGAGCACATGTAGCATATTTAGTAGGTTTTGAGCACTCTACGACAACAATAACTATATGCCAACTTGGAAAAATGCTCCTTTGGCATGAACAAAGTTCAATACTTGGGCTACATTGTTGATGAGCATGGGGTACATGTGGATCCAACTAAGATCCAAGTCATCCATGATTGGCCAGCCCTGACCACACTAATCGAGCTTCAAAGCTTCTTGGGACTTGCCAACTTCTACCAACGGTTTGTGCTGGGATTCTCCCATATTGCATGGGCCCTCAACCAAGTGACCAAGGGTGGTGGCAGGGAAAAGTTAGCACGGGGGAAGGAAAAACAATGAGCATTTGATAATCTGAAGCATTGCTTGTGTTCATCTCCAATACTCTCCTTACCCAATCTGCAAAAACTATTCGAGATTGACACTGATGCATCCGACTATGTTGTAGGCACAGTTCTCACTCAACACGGTCATCCGATAGCATACCATAATGAAACATTCTCAGATACCATCCAGAAATACCCCACCTATGACAAGGAAATGTATTCCATTGTGCAAGCTTGTCGTTAATGGAAACATTACATTCTAGGAAAGGGGACAATCATCCACACTGATCACAAGTCTCTGCAGTTCATATAGACACAAGGGAAGTTGTAAAATGACCACCATAAAAAGTGGTCCACATACCTGCAACAGTTCCATATCAACATCAAGTATAAGATAGGGAGCACAAATTGTGTCGTTGACTGCCTCAACCGACCTCCCATGGCTACACTCACCACCGTGCTCCATTTTTGTGGTCATGAGGCATCTGAGTGGCCCCAACTTTATTAGCGAGATGCTGTCTTCATCACCACCTATCAGCTCTTGGGTACATGCACGAATGTCACCGATTTTCACATTCAGGATGGACTTTATGCCATCTAGGCCATCTCTATGCTCCTGCAAGCGAGCGTGCAAAGTTGATTTGGGAGGCTCACTATAGTCAGATGGTAGGACATTTTGGCGTGGAGAAAACTGTGCCCATTCTACATAAACATTTTTATTGGCAAAAAATTCAACATGATGTCAGCAAGTATATCATATCTTGCATTGCCTATGCCATTGCCAAGCCAGCCATCAAGAAGCAAGGCTTATACACCCCTCTTCCTACTCCCGGGAGGCCTTGGGAATCCATATCTATGGATTACATGTTTGGTCTTCCATTCACCAAGCAAGGAAATGATTATGTATTTGTGGTGGTTGATCAATTTTCAAACATGTCCATTCTCACAGCCTAGAAGAAGAGCATCACAGCGACAGATACTACCAAGCTCTTCTTCGAACGAGTGTGGGTCCATTTTGGAATACCACGGACCATCATCTTCGATCGGGAAAAAATGTTCCTCAACACATTTTGGTCGATTATTTGGTCACTGTTGGACACCAAGCTCACTAAATCCACTGCATTCCACCCTCAAACCGATGGCCAAACAAAGGTCATCAATTGAATGATTGTGCACATCCTGCACATGTATAACTCTAAGAATTCGTGTACATGGGATGAGAGTCTTCCTTATGTTCAACACAACTACAACAGGGCTCTCCATGGCTCCACCGGCCTGATCCATATGGATGTCGGTGGCCTCCCACCTATTCCAACTGGTTCATTTTGGTAGTTTTTTTCCTAGTTTTTGGGTCCCTGACTTGCGAGGCTGTTTTGAGGCCCTAAATAACGTTTTTAGGGGTCGCCACAATCGAAAATGCCCTTTGATATATTGCAACAAAATGTGTATTCCTCGGATAGACCTTTCCAACCAACTATCGTGCGCCTAAAACAAAGATCGTATGCAAAAGTTACGACCCTGAGAAGTTGATGTACTAACTTACCCAAACGGGGCCCACATGACTTTTGGCACTTCATCTCCTAGGGTTAGGTTTTTGGATGTCTAGGGTTTTTGGCATTCCTATTTATTGTAAAAAGGCCTTCAGAGCCCCATTGTAATCATCTTCTAGCGATTGAGCGTAGCTCTCACATCTCTTCTCAGAGATAAGCCCCCACCATTCCAACAATCTTGTTTTCCAATGCATTTTGTAGTTTCAACTTATTTCCTTATTGAATAGAAAACCAATTTTACCGTATCTTTGTTATTCTGTGTTAAGCATCTTTTAATAATCTGTATTCATTTCAGTCTGCTCATAAAATCTGGATCACAGCCATAGCCCCTTTTAGGTGGGGCCGGGATTCCAACCGTTGGGTCCCATTGATGTTGCACTACCTCTTGCAACCACACAGACAGATTCTTCCCATGTTCAGTCTGAGGCTGACAAAGCCACCAGATTCATTGAGTGGATTCAACACATCCGCTAACAATTCCATGAGATTTTGCAGAAATCCATTGCTAAGTACAAGCAATGCCATGATCAACACTGGGTATCACACAAAATTCAGGTGGGAGACAAGGTTTGGTTACGTTTGCAGAAAGAACGCCTTATAGGGCCCCATCAGAAGCTTTGTCCACTTCAGTATGGGCCTTACACTATCACCAAGGTTGTGGGTGACAATGTTTTTGAGATCAACACTCCCCCTTTCCTTGGCTTGTACCCAGTGTTCAGTGTGGACCTCCTTCGACCATGTTTTCCACCATCATTGGATACCTCGGAGATCGCAGAACAATTGACACCAACATAGCTCAACTTTGAATGCATGGAACATGCATCCAATGATCAGATAGTGAACACACAGGTCAAGGGCACTTACCGGCAGAGGATCTAGCTTTATCGGGTTTTCAAGGCAGGGAAACTCCTGCACCAAGGCAAGTGGCTCACCTGTAGCCAAATTCAACAAAAAATTCCTCACTTTATGGGGGAACTCAACGCAATGGAGACCATTTATTCCTAAGGGGAAGGACTGATCCAGGTGGATATTGGTGGCCACGCACCTATTCCAACTGGCTGCTTTTGACAATTTTTAGTTCAACACGTTCTTCTGTAATTCTTTGTAATTGTGGGTTCTACACTTTCGGGGCTGTCTGAAGCCCTGCATAGCTTCCAGGTGGAGATTCGTGGCCTCCTACCTAATCCAACTAACTTATTTTGGAATTTTTCATGTCATTACATATTTCTGTACTTCTAGGGCCATTTTGGGGCCCTAAAGGTACAGGGGGGAGGACTGATCCAGGTGGATATTGGTGGCCACCCACCTATTCCAACTTGCTCCTCTTAACAATTTTTAGTTCAACACGTTCTTTTGCAATTCTTTGTAATTATCGGTTCTACACTTTTGGGGATGTCTGAAGCCTTGCATAGCTTCCAGGTGTAGATTGGTGGCCTCCCACCTAAAGCAAATGGCTTATTTTGGAATTTTTCATGTCAGTACATCTTTCTATACTTCCAGGGTCGTTTTAGGGCCCTAAACAATGTTTTTTTGGTTTTCCACAGTCAAACTATAAACAAAGTTAGAGTTTGAATACATAATGTGTAGTTCTCAAAAATACCTTCCTAACAGGCTATCACGCGCCTAAAACGAAGGTCGTATGCAAAATTCACGACCCCAGGAAGTTGAGGTACCAACTTACCCATCGGGGCCCACATAACTTTTGACGTTTCATCTCCTAGGGTTAGGTTTTTTGATGTCCAGGGTTTTGGAATTCATGAGTAATGTTAAAAATACCTCTGGAGACTCATTGTAATCATTCTACTTAGACGGATGCGCATAGCAGCCACATCTCTTCTCAGAGATAGCTACCACCATTCCAAGAAGTTGTTTTCAGTTCTGTAGTTTTACAATTTCAACCTATTTTATTTATTCAATAGAAGTTATTGTTCACTGGATATCTGTTGTTGTTCTCCGTATCGTTTTGTTATTGTATTCAGTTTGTTATTCATTTCATTCTGCTCATAAATCTGGATCAACCTTGGCAATATCAAATAACCCCAATCCCCCCAAGGATGCTAAGGATGGTTAGGCTTAGGCTATGTATGATGCTCCCTAATGATTGGTTAAGGCCTTGCTTTTGTGACCATGATGACCCCCGATCAAACGTGGATTATTGTCACAAGTGAATGTACCAAGTCAATTTTCATGTGGAACTCATTAGATGAAGGCACCCAAATCATAGTTTCCACCCTAAGATGATCCTCTAGCTTGTGGTGCTAGCTTACCCTTTTGGGGATTTTTATCTATTTGATTTTTATGTGTTTTTTGGAGTAAGGTTCGTTGGGGTGATTTAATACACAAAAAAATTATAATATTAAAATAATGTAACTGAAATATAACCTTGAGCAGTGGAATTAATGAATATGCTCATAGATTGAAATACATATTTCTATTCTTTTGCAACCATGAATTTATTGTATTTACACAAACCAACAAATCCATAATTTTATAGTCATTAATCCAATATGTGTTAAGCAAACATAATACAAATTATAGACTTAATGGATACAGTTTCACAAGAAAATACTCGCTTATCAATCAAGAAGGGAAGCAACACACAAATTACATAACTCTTCACTACAAATTTGCATGTTTGATTATAACCACCCAATGAAATATTCAAACTTAGACTACAAAATCCTCCTCTTGAGTTCTTCTTGCCAAAACAATCCCCTTATAATTAGTTGAACACACACACACACACACACACACACACACATGTTTCTCGAATTATCTCCCCTCTTCCAACCAACTCTCAATTATCTTAATAGGGTCATGCTTACTTGAAAATCCTTGCACAAATTATTTATCTAATATCATCTTGGGTGGGGAATTTTGTAGATAGACTTGAGGGTGTGAGGAGCATATGATTCGATCCATGTTCCATTATTAGAGTAGATGTTCTTCTCTTAAGTATTTTCTTTTTTGATCAACCATTGAATTATGTATATGCATGGGAAGACTTATAACATCGTTGTGATTCTATGTAGCTGGGATAATTGTACCATATAGTTCATATGTGTGGTTTGAATAATGCTTCCTTTATCTTTTTTCCTCCATTTCTTTGCCTTTCTTATGAGGAATAAATTTGATGGCGGGGAAGCTCTATGGTATGTCCTAGACAAGTTTCCAAATGTCCAATCACACTGCACATGGATATTTGGAGAGGTGTCATTGAAGGTGGAATTGGATTTAAATGTTGTTAGTTTCTCATCTTCCTTCTTTGTAGACATTTAATTCCCTTTCTTCAGAGTCATGTCACTCAAGATGCACTTTTACCAAAACCAAACACAACAATTAAACATTGGCTTGAAAATCAAAGCATATACAATATGCATGGATGCAAGAGCTCATACGAAAGTTTCATAGTAAAACACATAGCCAACATAAAATCACAATATAAAACATGATAAGAAACTATTACCTACCAGTTTTTGCCTAATCCGTAATGCTATGAAAGGATGATGGAAATAAGCAAATTCAATAGATTATCCCACTTCCACTCACAAAGGTTTAAGTGATTTGGTAAATCACATTGCCTCTAATGAGTATTCACAACTCTCTTGGTGAAAGTCATGAGTCTATGAGGATGAGGGGTTCATAATTATTCCATCGAATGTTTTAGACACTCTAAGTAGTAACACAAAATGACAAGAGCATCAGTATGCATATAAGGATTATGTAGAAAGCTTAGGATAATTTCTAGGAATGAGAATATAGGGTTCATTCAACAAAGAACCTATGTTCCTTTACATTCACCTACTTACAATTTGATAATACTCTAATTGTTTCAACCTGAACCAATCTACCCTTTCATTATGCTATAATATTGAATTCTAAATTGAATAACTTCCTTGGTGTGATTGGCATGGCTCACTCGAAGGTGAGCAAACTAAATTAGTGATTACAACAATGGTGCTCAATGCACTCGCACTAATAGAACCAACATCAGGATGAGGCTCCAAACTCACCAATTGCCTATACTCTTGTTGGATGTTGGGTGCAAAAAACTTATATCATAATGGAGATGGGGATGTCTTAGGCAAAGCTTGATTTGCACTTATGAAGATGATGGTGATAGTAATTCATTTCACAACTTAATAAGGGGTTGAAGATACCTCCATCCATGATTGCAACAATTCTCATGAGGATACAAGAAAGGCACACACCATGCCACTTGCCATCACAAATACGAAGATGAGTTAAAATATGCAACTTCCAAGTGTAATAGTGATAGTTAGCTTCACTGCAAGGTGCCATCGATAATTAATTTTGTGATTGTGAAAATAAATTCAAACTCTTGAATTATATTATGTTAGGAATTGCAATGGGTAGGATATAAAAATCATGAGTTGAAAAGGTACTTACCACTCACGATCACAAAGATGAAAGAAAATAAACCAATTGAACTCATAATTATTTCAGTGAAAGTGTTTAAGCTCACAATAGTTCGTAGTTCACGATGGGTTATGGAAGGGTAAGTAATTCATTTTCTAAATGAATTAAAGTGAAAACTTAGGTCACCACTACTTAAATGAGAATAGTCCCAAGTTTGGAGGTTTTGGGGAAGACAATACAATAGTGTCAAACTATAGGCTTTAATATGAGGATAACAACAAAGAATTGTTGTGGGTGACATGGAAACCTGACACCATTTTTTAATTTAAGGCATAAAACCCAATGTACGTGGGATGTAATGGTGCAACATGTGTAAAAAATTAAGTTTTAAGTCTCCATCTTTAAAAATATGGAAAGTAACGGACTGGGAATGCGTGCACTAGGGTTCTTTGTTGCAACCTAAACCAGCTTTCGCCGCCTAATGTACCGTGCCATGGCCATGGAGGCCGAGGGAGGGTCACCCCACGTCCCCTCCTACATCTCTATCATAGGAAAGGAACATGGCTCCTCTCACTTTAAACGCCCCACCTTTGAACTCCCAGAGGGCATGCATAAACTTATATGGGAGGACGAAATGACCAAAGAGAAATCGATGGACATTGATCCGGAAACCAGTCAATCAAAATCTAAATGCACCTGGGAATCAAGCAAGTGCATCCCACAAACTATGACAACTCCAAAATACACAATAAACTCCCCAAGAATCGAAGATCAGAGACAATACATGAGATATTTTTCCCTAATAAGCAAATTCCCGGGGTTATGGCCTTCAAAAAAAGACTTGGTTAAATGGATTCAACATTGGTGGAAACCCAAGGGACATTACGATCTCCAACTGGGATAAAAAAGGCTTCTTTACAATCATCCTGCATAACTTGGAGGAAAAAAATCGAATCTTTGAAGGAGGACCGTACTTCTACAACTCAGCAGGCCTCTTCCTTTGATTCTGGATGGAAATATTCAGCCCAGAAAAGGAAGACTTCACCCATGCCCCAGTCTAGTTGCGTCTGTACTCGCTCCCACAAGAATTCTGGTTGGAGGAGATACTCGCAGGAATAGGAAACACCATTGGCAGTTACGTCAAAGCCTCAGAAGCAACTAAGCAAAGAAGGTACACTGCTTATGCTCGCATCTGTGTATATTTAAACATCTCAAAACCACTTCCTAGAGCCATTATCCTATATTACCAAGATTATGAATGGTCCCAAACCCTAGATTACGAGCACATACCCTTTTGTTGTCGAAAATGTCATGAGAATGGACATATTTTCCGCGAATTCCCACTAAATAACCCACCCAAGCCAACTCAGGAAGACTCTAAAAAGACCAAAGAGGGATTCACCCAAGTCACAGGCCACAGAAAGCACCAAGCCAAGAATATGCCCCCCCAGGTCCCCACTGGACCCCTCACCAAGAACTCCTTTGATGCCCTACAAACTTCCTCGAATACCCCCACATCGTCCACCAACCCTCTGACAACTCCTGCAATAGCCTCTACTCAACCCGATTCCCCAGCCCCTCCCTCCGCTCATTCTCCAGTCCTGACGCCCACTCTTCCAAATACGCTTGACCCAAAAATAGGGGATCTAGATACAGACCTAGAGGATCAGGAACTAGCAGGCATCGACATGGTCCATCTGGAACAAGCATATTGCAAGCAGGAACTATATACCATTCCGCCAGACCAGCTGTGCAAGGTACACAAGTTCTTTATCAATTCTTCGGCAGGAGGCTCAACAAGAGCCGACACAAATCTGGGAGTACAAAAAGACACCTCAAAAGAAAAATGCAAGCCGAAAAAATAAGAGAAGAAGAGATGCATAAAACCAAAACACCAACTCATTCAAGACGTAGGTAACTATCTGGTCAACTCAGGCCAAATATAATTGATCTCAGAGACTTTCCTTCCCCTCCAACCTCCACCATCATCATGAAGATACTATCCTGGAACATAAGGGGCCTCAATGCGAAGAGCAAACAAGATTTTCTCAAAGACAGAATCAAGAAGGATCAGCTAGTTATATCCTCCTACAGGAAACAAAATGTGTAGGGATAGAGGCGAATATAACTATTCAAAGATGCTGGAAGCAAACTCAATACATGGAAGTGGATGCCATAGGGGAAACTGGAGGTTTAGCGATACTTTGGAACCCAACTACAGTCATACCCGACAACTTTTTTACGTCTAAGTGGACCATTACTGCGTCCTTTCGCCTCATCAACTCAAACAAACAGGGCTACATTACAAATGTTTATGGCCCCCCCAAACCAGGAGACAAGGAATATTTTCTACAACAACTAGAATGGATCGTAGAACACTTAGGCCCACAACGCTGGATTATTGGGGGAGATTTCAGCATGATTACAGGACTAGAGGAGAAAAAGGGAGGCCATCATTCTCTCAGCAATGATAGCATAAATTTCAATGACACCATTGGTCTATTAAAACTCATAGATGTTGAAACAAACAATGGGATTTTCACATGCTCAAATAGGAGATCGAGAGCACAACATGTTTCCAACAAACTTGACCGATTCCAAATCTCTAAATCTATTATGATGGACGACCTAGCATGGAACGCCATTGTCATATACACCCTAGGATCGGATCACTGGCCAATTTTACTAACCCTCAATATCACTGGTACCCCAAGTAGGAAACCGTTCAGGTTTGAAAAATTATGGTTGAAACACCCAGATTTCCAAACAAACATAAAGACTTGGTGGGAGGAGGCAGCCATTCAAATAGTGACACCAATGTATCGGTTCCAACAAAGGCTAAAAAACCTCAAGCAACACCTAAAAGCCTGGAACAAGTCTACCTTTGGAGACATCTTCCAAGCACAGGAAAATCTTAAAAAACAAAATGAAAATGCTACAACATCAGATCCGATCACAGGGCTTGACGGAAGACCTTAAAACGCAGGAAACACTTCTAAATAACCAGATTGCAGAGAGAAGAGCACACGAGGAAATACTCTGGTGACAAAAATATCGCATCCAATGGCTGAAAGTAGGAGAAAAAAACACAAAATTCTTCCATAGATCTATGATCTAGTGGCACCAAACCAATCACTTTACCCACCTAGTATCGACGCAAGGTACAAAACTTCAGCAACATGAAGACATGGAAAATGAATTGCTCTCCTATTATCAAACTCTCCTCAAGGAACCCCCAACAGATCGCTCACAGACTATAGATTCCATCCTCAAGAACATACCCAAGGAGGTCACCAAAGAGAAAAATGAAGCCCTCATGAGACCAATAACTCAGGAGGAGGTCGATCAATCGCTCAAAGATACCCAACTAGGCAAAGCACCTGGACCAGACGACTTCACCTCTGATTTCTTTCATTACTGTTGGAGCTTCATTCGTGTAGAGGTTTGGGAAATCATTGAGGATTCTCGAAAATATGGAAAAGTCCTCCAAGCCCTCAACACAACCTTCCTCACCCTCATTCCTAAGGAAAACAACTCCATGTGCCCATCGCAATTCCAACCTATAGCCCTATGCAATGTCATCTACAAGCTCCTCACTAAGATCATTGCCACCCGACTTAAACCCATTCTTCCTTTCCTGATCTCTCAGGAACAATCTGGTTATGTTGAGGGAAGACAAATCATGGACAACGTGATCTTGGCCCATGAAGTTATCCACTCTATTCACTGTACTAAAACTCCAGGTATGCTCCTAAAACGGGATCTTTCTAAAGCTTTTGACAAATTGAGTTGGAACTACTTAAGATCTTCCCTCCTAGCCTTTAGCTTCAACTCAGCTTGGGTCTCCTGGATAGTCAATCTCACCTCCTCAGCCTTGTTCTCCATTCTTATAAATGGTGAACCCTCCAAACCCTTCTCTCCTTCACGAGGCATAAGACAAGGAGACCCACTCTCGCCTTTTATCTTTATCCTTTTGGCAGAAGGACTAAGCCGCACCCTTAAAGCAACCATCAGGGACCACTCCCTCTCTGGCCTCACACTCCATGGTATTTCTCCACCCATTTCTCACAGTCAATTCATAGACGACATTCTTCTTATGGGTTTGTCCACAGCCAGAGAAGCCTTGTGGTTCAGAACCATCATTGACCTCTTCTGCGAGGCTTCGGGAATGGAGATGAATTTACGTAAATCCCAAGTGTTCTTCTTTAACACTCCTATGGAAATCTAATGTCACCTCACACACCTCTTTGGCTTTACACGCAACACCCTTCCCTCTGTGTACCTAGGAATCCCCCTCATAGATAACCCACTCAAAAATTCTTCCTGGGATTCCTTACTTTCCATCTTCAAAAAATGACTCTCTCTGGACCTTTTTCTCCCTCAATTTGCCTGGTCGCCTCATCTTACTCAAATTCATCCTACAAGCTCTCCCAGTCTACATATTCTCATCCTTGGTGGCCCCAAATCCCATTCTTAATACTTTGAGAACGCTTCAAAGAAGCTTTCTGTGGCAGGGTAACAAAAAGGGGTGTAAGGTGTCCCTGGTAAGTTGGAAAAAAGTTTGTGGTCCGAAAAAGGATGGAGGAATCAGGCTCTGAGACCCTACTATCCTCAACAAGGTCCTGAGTGCTAAAATATGGTGGATAAGGCTAAAGCGACCACAAGACTTGCGAGAAAAACTATGGAGGAATAAATACACCCCCACCTGGCCTGAAACAGAGCTCATCAGGTGGACTGGTCAAAGCCCGGGATCACTAATCAGGAATGCTACCAGGACCAACCGTGACCTCATCACCGACCACTCATTCTAGGAGCTTCAGAATGGATCCTCAACTAACTTCTGGAGTGATTCATGGCAACAACTTCCCCCAATAAACAAAAATTTAACTCTCAGCCACCTCATCCTACATACAACTGTTGCAGGACTTCACAAAGTGAAAGACTATTGGAAGCCTTTTGATCCAGGGGAAATCTGGCGTACCTGGAAAAATTCACATGAGCACCTACACATTCCCCTACAACACAACCTTTGTCCCCTGCAGGAAATTCTAGTTGCAAGGAAAATTCCCAGTCAACAAAGCAAGGACATACTCAGATGGGGCCACTCTACCTCATGAGCCTTCAACACTTCGAAAGCCTAATACATAAAAGTGGGACATAAAATCCCGCCTCAAGAGGAAGTATGGGGGAAAATATGGGATATGAAAACCTGACTGAAAATCAGTACCTTTCTTTGGCTAATAGCCCACGACAACATCCTCACCTGGGATAATCTTCGAAAAAGAGGCTTCATAGGTCCTTCCTTGTGTCATCTATGTGGTCAGGAGGAAGAAACACAAAATCACCTTCTGAATCTTTGTCCCTATAGTTCAAGCATCTAGGATCATAGCGCTAGTATCATGAGAACGTTAGATAGAAAACACACAGGCTTAAAGGAAACCATTGAGGGTTGGAAAGATCGACCTTTCAGTCACCCATCCTCAACAGAATTTGGCAGCTACTTCCAGGTTTCATACTCTGGAACATTGGAAAGAAAGGAATGGAAGAATCTTCAAATCAATCACCACTAGCTGGCAGGAGGTATGGAACACAATTCAAACCAATATCAACGAAACTCTCTTGCTCCATCAGTGGACAGAGCAGGACCTCACTCCCCCTCCGAATGAGCTTCACATTCTCAAGGCGTGGAAAATCAATTTCCCTCCCAACCGCGAAAGATCAATAGCAGTTACAAGATGAAATACAAGCCCTACCCACTGGAATGCTCTGCCCAAAGACTGGTTTAAACTCAACTTTTATGGAGCCTCTAAAGGGAACCCGTGTCCAGTAGGCTATAGGGCAATTATCCGGAATGACAAAGGTGAAATACTCCATATTCTGGAAGGTAACATGGGACAAAATACCAACAATGTTGCGGAAATCTGGAGCCTCCTCTGTGGACTACAAGCGACAGAGGAGTAAGAGCTCTTTCCTCTCATCATGGAAGGAGACTCACAAATTATGATAAACCTCCTCACGCATTTGATCAATGGGGCAGACCCGGAGAAAATATCCCCAAGCTGGAGGCTAATGGACGGACTTTGTAGAATAAACTCAACTCTTCAGCATCGACGGGTAATCCTCCCGTCACATGTCAGAAGAACGACCAATCAAGTGGCTGACTGGTTAGACAATATGGGTGTTGATTCGAAGGAAAGGGGTCTTCTCTTGCTCCCCGAAAGACAATCCCACACACCCTGCAGTCATCGTATGTAGGAACCTGGCTCACTCCAAAGACCGACCCCCAGATGGGGTGCCAACGTGACATGAAAGACATAGCCCAGTTCAGGGCCACTTGGCCAAGCCACACGACAACAGTTGGCAGTCAAACGTCTCGTCCATCATTACAACCTCACTGGTATGCTTTCGCTCCACCGTCACCTTTCCTCCCACACTTGAAACTTGCAGTTCACACAAACCAGAGCTTGCAAATCTTCATGGCGCAGCTTGACGAGACCACCCGGTCACCTCAGCACCAGCTAGCTGGGGTATCAACCCCATTGTCTACTTCACTGGCTCATTTCTCTCAAAGCGATATCCCCAACACTCATTTCGTTCTCAGCTCTGTTGTTCAACTCTGGTGCGTTTCCTCCTTTCTCATTTTGGAGCCCTCTGGTGTATACCCTCCATTTTGGAGCTCTCTAGTGCGCACCCTCATGCCATGACCCAGGGGAATATCAAGGCATGGAGCTACCTGGTACCAAGCCTGGGGAAGGAAACCTCCCCCTTCTGTTAATTCATGTGAAGTCCCAAGCACACCGCGAGATGTCTCCCCCAACGGTAATTTGGCTTCTCCCCCCACGTCGGCTCCCATGGCTGCTCAATCACCTAAAGAAGTTTTTCCGACACCTCTCAACCACTTAGTCATCCCTCCTCCTCCTCCTCCTTCTCCACCACCCATTGATCTAGTAACCGACCTCTCCCCCCTCTTGAATCCCTACAACTGAAGGGTCGAGTGGTTTTATCTCTCGGGCAATTCGATTGGGTAAGTGCCTCCTCCCCCCTCTCCCCCACAACGCCCCTCCTTTCCACCACCTCCCCCCTCTTCCCCACGACGTCTCTTTGATTCCTCTTCCTCCTCTCCACTCTCCCACCACCATTCTCCTTTTCATAACAGGGAAGTTCAGCATGCGGAACTCATGAACACTCTGAACATCATCAAAAAATATCTGGAGGACATCAAACCAGCCTTGCGAGAGGTGCAGACCAAGGAAGATGATCCGTGGTGCTGAGTGGATAATGTGATGGCGTTTATTCAAGACCGTCGAAGAACCATGGCGGACCGAGAGACAGGGAAAGCACAGGTCTACACCGAGCCACGTTTCGGTCCAGGTTTCTAATGCCTCCCCATGCTCTTTTTTTCTTACTATCAATATTTTGCCCCTGCGTGGCATGGTATATTTTATGCCCTCATACACTTGAAATTTGTTCCTTTGATAAATTTGGCCTTGCGTGGCCACGTAGATAAGTTTAATTGTATAGACTGGATTATGGACAACTGTGGTTTCTCGAACGAGCACTGTTACCTCCTTTTTGGACTCAAACACCTGGCAGAGGTGGTTTCCCAACATGGCACCACTGCCAGAAAACCAGATAATTCCCAGACTTCTGTATTTTTGACCAGGAATTAATACATAATCTAATTTACA
>JZKD02S1676171.1:167966-182571 GCA_000966675.3 Picea glauca
AAAACATTGTTGTGACTTGGGAATAAAAAGGGAGTTGGGATGCCCCCGAGGGGGCAGCTCAATTGGCAAGTGCCGTGAAAATGAAGTTCCATGAGGTTTCGAGTTCAACTCCCCCCGTCTTACAATCTGTGCCGCGTATGGGGCCTCGTGGGCACACCTAGAGGTTATAGTGGTAGTAGTTGGATAACACGACCATGTGTAACGCGAGCACGTGCCCAACTAGTTGTTGATTCCTCCAGACATAAAAAAAAAACAAAAAGGAGTTGGGATTTCTAAAATAAAGCGAGACCCTATCATAAGAGAGAAAGTTAACATTAAAAAAAAAATCCCCATATGTACATAGGAGCATGTTATAACGTTAACATAAACATCATATTCATTGATATTTATAATCAAGTTATACACCTTGTTACCATCGATTGTTTTTATTTTTTTTATTGTTGACTCTCAAAATAGTAAATAAATGTATTTGTAAATAATAACAACCCATTTATAAGAAATTAACTCAATATTTATACCTTTCAAATTTTATAACCCAAAGACCAAAATTAATTATATTATGACCTATCTAGCTCTTACTCTCTCTCCCTAGGCTATCTATGGATCCCACCATCTAGGTCTATATTCATACTAGATAAATTGTCTGGGTTGAGGATGATATTGACATATGACATGACATTTCATGGCAATGGTTTCAAACTGTTACAATGGTGATTGATATGCTCCTTGTGGTTTTACTAACACTTACAAAGTTTTGTTTTGTTTATGTTGGTATAGCTTGTTATTAGTCCATGTCGAAGGCGTAGAGGGACTATAACGATCGATAATTCATTGACTTCATATTAATATGTCCTTTGACTATAAATTTTCACATCATCTGTATTGTTCGAACTATAGAAGTAAAAACATTATTTTTTATATAATAAAAAAAACCTTATATGTCATCATCTCATTGGAGAATAGATTGGAAGTCTTATTGCTAGCTTCGTTGTTCCCAATGTTGTAAATGTTTATATATCCAAAGTTTTGAGCTTGGATGCTCTTTTCTAATTTTTACATTTTTACTGAAATGTTTACATACCGAAAGTTCTGAGCATCGACGTTGTTTTTTAATGTTTTTATTATTTCTATTTGTATTGAAATGTTTACATACCGAAAGTTTATAACATTGACACTCTTTTTGAAGTACTTGAATAGGCCTGACAGCTTAAATGTTTACATAGCACGAGGCCCTTAAACAGACCTGAAATCTTAAATGTTTGCATAGCGCGAGGCCCTTAAAAAACCCCGACAACCTTCAATGTTTACCTAAATAGGCTTCTCACAATACTTTTTTCCTCGAATTTTTCCATACAATGTTGCAGTGAATTTGGAAAATATTGTTGTCCACTGCCAGTTGCATAACCATCGTATGTTTCATACTTCTTCTATGATTGGAATGCAATTTAGTCATAATTGAAGATACATATATTGTTTACTGGTTCGGTGGATGCTTCTTGTTCCTTGGTTCGTTGGTTCGCCGGTTGCTGCTTGTTGTTGTTTGGTTCAAGTTTGTGAGTTTGAGGTCCTGCAACTACAATTGGGCTTTTTCATGCTTACTCACTAGTTTGTTTCTTTTGTTTGCTTCGGCTTTGCAAGGTTGGGGTCCTGTGCCGACAGTTGGAACTATTTTTTTGCACTTTGTGGTGTTCAAGTCCTGCACCTGCAAGTGGACCTGCAGTTCTGTCGTTCATCATTAACGAGTAAGTTTCAATAGTATACTTTTGTTCGTGTTCGTTGTTTACTATTCGTTATTTTCATTTTGCATGTAAGAATGTTTAAGTATTTATTTATCGTTCTTGTCTTGCAGACTTTGCATAGAGGTTGGCAAATATTTTTCTCCTGCTCTTCAATTTTCCTCCGATTTTTTCCCGGAAATCTGCACCATGTCCATGCCAGTGTCGTGTGCACAACTCCAGTTGTCATTTTTTCTAACATTGCAAATTCCGGTCCTTTTTCGTGTGTGACGAAGTCGAAATATAACGCTTATCCCGTACAGGAATCGAGCCCGTGTCTTTCGAATGAAAAATACGATGTCAAGCTTGTTGCCTTTTCAGAATGTTCTTGTAGAAGAAAACTGCATGTAGGTGTAGAAGTGCGAGGTATGAGACAACCGTGCCTAGGCTGCAACAAAATTCTCATATCTTTCCATCCTGCTCTTAAATTTTGCTCCTATTTTTTCTCCTAAATCTAAACCATACCTACATGCCTTTGCAAAATGTTCTTGTAGAAGAAAAAGATATTGAGATGGTGCTAGCAAAGTGGTGTTCCATGGATTGCAAATTGCAATATTCAATTTCTATGTCGCTTCACATGCAACATTGCTAACATAATGAATGTGTTCTCAAATGCATCACACCATTTACATATGGACGAAACCATTATCATTCTAGGATACTTCAGTGTTGACATGCTACAAAATAATGGCATAACAAATAATTGGACAACTACATGTGCAATTACAATGCCCACTTTCTTTTGGTTAAGATAAAACATGTGAAAAACACACTTATTAACCATATATGGTGAAATGTGCCCATATCACAATACAACCTCTTTATCCTATACACAGACTGGTCTGGCCACGATACAATTTGTCTTGTACTTGAAATATGAAATATACATCAAAGATTTTGCAAAATTATATTTCCATCTCTTAAAGCATATCTGGATAATTTGTTGCACAAAACTAAATCATTCAGCTATGATCATGCAATTTCTTAATATTTTCTGGCTTGTAATATATTTTGGATAGGAAAAATTCTATATAATTACAACCATGGATCAAGAAAAGAAAAGGTTCATGTTTCTAACTCTCTCTTATTCTATTCCTTCGATTATGATTTACTGTATGTACATACTACTTGTTCTCCCCTGCATACCAACTTCCATTCATATTCATTGTATTTTGTGCGTTCCCACATTGAAACAAACAGAATAACTAGAGAAGACGAAGGACTCTTTACCGCAAATGTAGAAGAAGAGATACAAAGGTGCATACTTGTACTCTTATTTCATATTCCATTGTTTTGTACTTCATTTATTGTCTGTATATGTGTTCTACTGCTTTGCACCTAATTTATTGTATGTAGATACTGTGTATCTTCCTACATAATAACTTATCTTCATGTCAATTGTATTCTCTATGCCGCTACATTGAAATAAATCGAACTCTGTTTAATTTTTTACATGTCTTCCTGCATACCAACTTACCTTCATGTCCATTGTATTTTCTGCGTTGCTACATTTAAACAAACATAATAACTGGAGAAGACGAGGGACTCTTTGTCAGAAATGTAGAAGAGGAGATAAAAAGGTGCATGCTTCTACTCTTATTTCATATTCCATTGTTTAGTATTTCATTTATTGTCTGTATATTTGTTCTACTTGTTCTACTACTTTGCACCTAATTTATTGTATGTAGATACTACGTATCTTCCTACATAGTAACTTATCTTCATGTGAATTGCGTTCTCTGTGCTGCTACATTGAAATAAATAGAACTATATTTCTTTTTTTACATGTCTTTCTATATACTAACTTACCTTCATGTCCACTGTATTTTCTGCATTGATACATTGAAAGAAACAAATTAGTTGGACAAGAAGATGATGTCTTATATGCCACAACAGAGGGGGCTGAATGTAAGTTTTAAACTTGCGAAGTAAAGCAATGCATATAGATTTTTAAGCAATACATAAATTAATCAATGGCTCATACACAGAGTACACAGAGAATTTTACCGGAAACCCTCAACCGGGAAAACCTTTCTTATTTTCATTATATCAAATTTCACCATTCACCATACAATATATACAATGTTTTTAGGTATTCCGTAGATACCAAAACCCTAATCCCTTAATCCGGGATTAATTTACAAATTAGCTAAAAATAGCAAAAACCGCCCAAAAAAAAATTTCGGGGCGTTGCCCCAAACGCTACGCATAACCAAGGGGGGGCATACCTGCCCCCCCCCGGGACCCCCCTAGGAAAGCACTTGACGCACACGACAGAGCCCTAGGTGAAGGGATCGTCAGACGCAGTTGTCGTATCTGACGCACCCACACACACACACATGCAAAGAATATAACACAGACCCAACACTGAAGTACAATCTTCGAAAAGGTATACCAACTGTGATAGTAAATCAAACACACAAAACAAGTAGGTTCATATAATATTGGACTAGAAAACGATGATTTGGAAATAATGGGCCTTTCTTGAGACTTCCTGCTTCCAAACATTGCCCTCCCCATTTATATTTTCCCACTTTCTATTATCCATTATTTTTCACTCTTCTATACTTAACCGAATTCCCCTTTGTTTTTCTCCTCTACTTTCGCTTTCTGGTTTCTTTTCTTAGTCGTCTTTCCAAAAATGTCCAGGTGCTTGGGTTGGAGGACTCACGAGTTCACATTTATACTCATGATTCTATATCACGACTCCGACCAACGACTTCCTCATTCCATACTTAGCCACTTTTTCGATCGCGGGTTCCCGGGTTGGCGGGCTCAAGATTGCACCTCTAGCTTCGGGGGTTCCACGATATACAGATTGGTTGTCGTACTCCCCCATCATGCCCTATTCCATGTTACACATTTTTGCAGTAAAAAAAATCCAATGCATACAATATGACCGTTGGGTCCTCATGTTTCCTGAGTATCCCTTGACACCCTATTTCGTATTCCATCTCCTTCGAGCCTATATGTGACATTCAAAACAATTATGGACAACATACAATGCATATGCTTATTTAGTCCTTATAATGTTCATCTACACCTTCTTGCATCATAAAAAGTTGGACTAGTGACATGGGCATGAACAATCAATCATCACAAACATCAACAAAACGACAAGGCCAAAGGTAAAGATTCATACATTGTGCTACTAATATGTTTACCAAACAAATATCCCGAGCTATTTATTCATCTATGCCATGATAAATATGTTGATGTCATCTGCAACACATACTTTGCAGTTCACAAGAAGTATCGACGAGCACAAGTGAGATGCCGAACATTGCACAAGTTCCTCAGACTAAGAGGTCTGGTTGCAAAACTCTGGCCTCCATACTTCATCCAAATTGTGCATCTACTTGTACATTTATGCCAGGAAAAAAAGAAAACAAAAAAATAATGCAGACTACCATTCACATTACTTTTCCTGTTCAAAAAATGTCACCAAGTCTAAACTTATAACACCCAAAATACTATCAATAGAGAGCTTGAACAACCGTCGAGCCAGAAAAGTGTTCGTCGGGGACATAATGGTCGTCTATAGCACCTACTTGGACAAGGAAAACAAAACTAGATTCATTATGCGTGCTGACATGACATACAACGAAGCCCTGATGACAGTCACACTGACTATCCCTACACAACTTGTCCAGAAACATGCAGAAAATTTATTGCTAGGTTATGGGATATCCATTACAAATTTTAATATATTGCCCAAAACAATATATGACCGTGGTGATTGTGATAAGATTATATCGCTCAACGAAACAAGTATTGTGGAAAAATTCCCGCGATTTGTTCAAAATATCGTTTCGTACCGGACACAACAATCAACCAAATTGCACAAAGCAACGACACTTACCCAATCAGAACCATTAGTGCAACTGTCACACTCATGAAAAAAATTGGCTCACAACACATTCTCCATTTAAAAGATGGAGAGTTAGACAACGAAAAGGCAATGGTACCATTCTCCATATCTAGTTTTTTCGTTTACTTTCACATGTCCATGTATCTCGGTTATGTTACACAACTATTGCATTGTTCCATGTTGCAGCTGCAATTGTTTGACACCTATTCAAATTTGTTTTCCTCAATGGAACAACAATTGCATAAAGGGCAATTTCCGCTTATGCTCTTCAAAAATATAACAAAGAAAAAATATGTCAAAGAAAAGATATTTCACACAACCCAAGCAACATTTGTAACAAAATTGCGAACAAACATAGTACAAGATCTCAAGAAACTAACTAGCTTGAAAACTGTTGTGCATATACATCTACAATTTCATCCTCACTTTTCTCATACAAATAGCCTTCACCAATTTTCTGCAGTTTTTTGTTGTTGTTGTGCAGTTGTATATTATATTGTTCAATATATTAATTGTTATGCTCACGTGCCTAGGTTGAGGGTGTTTTGGTTGCAGCGAATGCGTACTCGACCCCCTTCGATCCTGTATGTGCCAAATGGAACTCTCCTGCTTCTGCCTCTGCTTTCATAAATGATGGTGCAATTGGTTGTCTACGATGCAGTAAAATATTCCCTTACATATATAGACATTGCCTCAATGTTGCCATCCAAACCATCGGCAACACAATTGTACATTGTACAATTAGACAACCTTTGTTACAAGATGTGTTTCTCGGGCTAGCATAATTTCCATATGAAGTATATCTACAGAAAAAGGCAAACAATATCTACATGTTGTGCGACTTTCGGGTTCATAACAAATTTACCTTAAATGAGGACAATGCAATATTGCATATAGGCTGAAAAATAAAATTAAAAATTCATATCAAGTGTTGGCAGGAAACGAAACAATCTCATGTGTATCTGTCCATGCCACCCAATGAGGATATGAATAGAATTTTGTAGTGCCATGGAAAATTGAACATGAAGCGCATAAGATTGTTTAGTCCAAAATTGGGAAGCATGAGGACAAACCCCATACAAAGTATCCAACTATGAATAAATCAGGCCCATCCTTTGAACCGTCGAAATGGCTTGCTCCTCTGAATGGAACCATTGGGAATTTCTAATAATATTGGAAATTTGTCATTGTTAAAACTGGTAGTGATAGAACATAGCACTATCAGAAGCAAATGTCCATAGTGATCTTTCTTCGTGGTAAAATAGTAATCGACAAGTTTCTTGGTGCCCAATTGCGGGTTTGGTTATAGCTGGGATACAATGCCGAATCTTCGCTGGTTTTGTGCTGCCTTATGTTTGGCAGACTTTTGTTCATGTGCTTTCCTACCGTAGTTCAGGGTTTTCATGGGCCCAATTATTTTTTCATGGGAACATATACCACATGTAAGAGAAAAGCAATGCCACGTGCGTTTTTTTCATATCAAATTGTTTGATGCATAGGTCGATGCGTACTTCTCTATGGACCCTTGTGGGATCTCCCTTGGAGCCTTCTGTGTTCATGCGTTGCCTTGTGCCTCGACTTTCAATACATTTGGTGTTTACTTGGCTCTTGGTTGTATGCTTAGTTCTGGAAAATTAATGATACATTCAGGATCTTGGTGGTTTTTCTACGATCTTAAAGAATATACAGGACCTGTTTTTTTTTTTAATATAAGCTCTCTGATGAAAATGTACTGTGGCTCGTTTTAGCACGTATACTTGATCGATGAACTTACCAAAATTCATCTTCAGAAATATTTTGAAATAAAATGATATATGCTATGTGAAATCTAATGGAACTATCATATCAACCACAGAAAATTAAAATTAAAATTCGTCTTAAAATTCAAATTCGTCGTTGTTATACTTGTTGAAGAAATTTCTATTTTCAACACACTAGTTCAGTGGGAGTTAACTGACTAGTTCTATTTTAGACTTTCTATTTTTACCATCACTATTATGCTTGCATGCATTCCTAAGGAAAACTAACTATTTGATTGTTTTTCTTAATTATGGAATGTTTTTCCCTATATATGAGTGTATTCCACTCATTCATTGTATCATATTGATCATGATCTATGTATCAATCATCAACTCATTGGAGTAGTGTGAATATATTTTCTCATTCTTCCATATTGAATCTTTTTTTTTCTTTCTTGATAAGCTTTGTTAGTACTTGCTTTAGCTAAATCTCCTATACAGGTTTCCATGAAACACTGACATGGTATCAGAGCTGTGCTACTTGGAGCAAGCCAGACAAGCCAAAGAATAAGGAAAATCGAGGTTTCAGTGAACTAAATCTGTGGTCGTACCTTTCAATAGTTATTCCTCCCAAAATATTACGTTTTTGAGGAAACGACCCAAAAGAAAAGTAAATCGACCCATTCTGGAAGTGGGTTTTCAACCGTTTGGCGAGATTCTTCATCGTTTGCTTAGAAAGTAAGCCGCAAGATAGCCTCCTGAAACTGATACGAATCCATGGCCGTACCTTTCTACATTGATTGCTCCCAAAAATATTAAGTTTTTGAGGAAACGACCCACGGGAGAAGTAAATCGACCCATTTTGGAAGTGGGTTTTCAACCGTTTGGAGAGATTCCTCACCGTTTGCTCAGAAAGTAAGTCGCAAGATCATCTCTTGAAACTAATACGAATTTTCACTTAAAGTGCCATTTCTGTCGTAATTTCTTAATTTTTCACTTACAGATTGAGAGTAAATTTTTAGGGGTTCTTAGAAACAGTGGGAGAGATGGAGATGAAAACTATTATACAGTCAAACTTGGTGGTAATCCTCACACCATACAATTATTTTTATTGGAAGCCCAAGGTGACATTCCAACTCAAAAGAAAAGGAATATACAATTTGACGACAGCGACAGAAACATAACCTACATCAGCGATTGAGAAGATGAGATGGGCGAATTGTAAGGATGAGGCCACAGTACTATTTCATGAGTTAATCTCCGCTGATCTATGGTTTCATGTTGCCACATGCAAGACTCCAAACGAGATCTGGACCACCTTGGAAGGACTCTTTGGAAAGCATGATGAGATGCGAGGTCATATGCTTGAGGTAGAGTTGAATACCTTAGACCATAAAAGTTTTGATAATATACAAGATTTTTGTACTAAATTTAAATCTTTGTTATTAAGCTTGGGTGAATGTGGTATTGATAATTCTACACAAGAGAAACAACTTATTCTAACAATCTTGGCCAAGCTAGGACCAGAATACGCTGTATATGTCTCCAATTTCCATTTTGGCAGATGTCGAAAATGCCTAAGTTGGCTCAGTTCATTGAGTCTCTTACACAAGAGTAGACAAAACTCATACAAATGGGCCTCGTGAAAGATCCCAAAGCACATGCACTCACCATGCATGATGGAAAATGGTCATTTAAACAGAACAGGAAGGAGGGATATTCCAAACCCTTTAATGATTCTTCAGGTTCCAAAGATTCTTCAAATTCCAAAGGGAAGAAGAAGAAGGGAAAACATTGCACATATTGCAATAAACCGAATCATGAAGAATCCACATGCATGAAGAAACAAATTGATCTTATGGCACATGCACTTCAACAGAACAACCTTGGAAACTTCATTCCAGAGGGAGTCAAGAAGCAGAACGAAGAAGATCCTGCTCCTAAGAAAGGTAATCATCATGCTCTTGTTGCAATTAATTCCTCATCTGATTCATGGATTATAAATTCCGGTGCATCCCATCATATGGCAGCGAAAGAGGAAGTTTTCTCTTCCTTGAGTCCATGCTCAAGACCCCCTATTCTCATGGGGGATGATACTCCAGTAGCACTAGCAGGAGAAGGGAGAGTGGAACTCCACAATGGCAGTTTTGAGAATGTTCTACATGTTCCAAATCTTTCTATGAATCTGCTATCAGTTTATCAGATCACTCAGAAAGATAAAAAGGTTGAATTTACATTAGATTTAATTTCAGTAATTGACATGCATGACAATTCCATTATTGCAATTGGTGAGGTGGATCACAAGTCAAGGTTGTATAAATTCACTAAGTTTTCTGACGATGACTCCTCTATTATACTTACACATAAGGAGACTACTTTGCATGCACCTCCAGTGCAACATGCATATACTCTTTTTCTTCCATCAGTTTCAGACATCAGAGATGATTCCATGCACTCAAATTTTGTACTTGGAAATAAGCAGGTAGTACAACCATATAAGAAGCCAACACCAAAGCTTCAGCAGATGCCCAAGAAGGCACATACCAGACTTCAGGCACCAGGCAACCTTGTAGGTAATCCATTGGATTCGAGCATTACTCGATCTCAGCATGAGGAGCCTTCTCATGTACTTTCAGCTTAAGAACCTGCGATGCCCATGCATTGCTATATGGTTCAATCTACTGATCCACAGACCTACAATAGGGTTGTGGGAAATCCACTATGGCACGCAGAAGGAGTATGACTCACTCCTACAAAACCATATTTGGAATCTGGTTCCACTTCCACCAGAAAAGGAATATTTTCAGGTGCAGAAGGGTCCACGGGATCAAGAGGTACAAGGCCCGACAGGTTGCCAAAGGACTTCATCAGATCCATAAAGATTTCTACATCTTCACGAAGAATTTCAATGAGCAGAAATTTCAGACTTTACAGGATCATCTTGCAGTGAAGAACACGGTTGTCTAGAAGCTGTTATTTTCTTATTTTGATACATTATCTATTGAGAGGGGGGGGGTTTTTTCCCATGTGGTTTTACCTCTTTCCTCACTTTTATTGAGTGTTCATTAGTTGCATTTTACATGAGTACCTAAAATGGACTAGTAGCCGAGACTCATTTTTTACTCCATAATGATGTTCAGGGGGGGTGTTGGAGAAAATTCTATTTTCAACACACTAGTTCAGTGGGAGTTAACTAACTAGTTCTATTTTAGACTTTCTATTTTTACCATCAATATTATGCATGCATGCATTCCTAAGGAAATCTAACTGCTTGATTGCTTTTCTTAATTATGGAATGTTTTTCCCTATATATGAGTGTATTCCACTCATTCATTGTATCATATTGATCATGATCTATGTATCAATCATCAGCTTATTGGAGTAGTGTGAATATATTTTCTCATTCTTCCATATTGAATCTCTCTTTATTCTCTTGATAAGCTTTGTTTGTACTTGATTTAGCTAGATCTCCTGTGGAGGTTTCCATGAAACACTGACAATACTTACAGTGAATTTGACAGTACAATAATTTTACTTAAACATCCCAAAATTGATTTTCCCGTGGCTTTTCGATGCTTCTCTTATGCAAACACATCCTGGAAACTATAGGCATGACTCACTTTATCTATTCCTTGATTGAAGAGCCTATTCACCTGTTTAATGCACTTCATAGTTATTGTTAAGACCATCAATGGGGCTTTCTTAACACCAATTCCCGCATTCGAAAATTGCCATCCCCTTTCTTTTTTCTCTCTACTTTCCCTTTCTGGTTACTTAGTTGTTTTTCGAATAAATGTCTAGGTGCGCGGGTTGGCGGATTCACGTGTTCAGATTTCCACTTCTGCTTTTATATCACGAGTCCGATCGACCGCTTCTCCATTCCATATTCAACAACTTTTTTGGATCGCAGGTTCCTGGGTAGGCGGGCTCCACATTGCGTTTCCATTGTTTCACTGCCTGCAAATAGCACCTAGACTTCCTCGATCTACAAATTGACAACCAAATTCCCCTTTATTTTTCCCCTTTACTTTCCCTTTCTGGTTGCTTGGTCATTTTTACGAATGTCTCATGCTTTTATATACATCACCCGAAGTTCCGAAATATACAAATTGATCGTCAAAGTTCGTCATTGTGCCTTGTTCCGTGTTACACATTTTGCAATCCAAAGTTGGGATACATACAAATTGACCATCGGGCCCTCACATCTCCTGAGTATGACTTATGGCCCTGTTTTCAAGCCCGTCAATATGCCATGTTCCGAATATGTCTCATGTTTTTATATCACGAGTTCGACCAACCTCTTCCCCATTGCATACTCGACCACTATTTCCATCATCGGTTCCCAACCATGCTTGCTCAACATTGCGCTTCCATTGTTCTGTGACCTACAAATAACACCCAAAATTATGCGATAAACAAATTGACCATTGGGCCCTCACGTCTCCCGAGTATAACTTGTGGCCCTGTTTTTAAGCCCATCAATATGCCATGTTTCAAATATGTCTCATGATTTTATATCACGAGTCCGACCAACTGCTTCCCCATTGCATACTTGGCCACTATTTCCATCATCAGTTCCTGACCAGGCTTGCTCAACATTGCGCTTCCATTGTTCCACGACCTACAAACAACACCCGAAATTCCAAGATCTAGAAATTGACCGCCGAAATCCATCATTGTGCCCTGTTCTGTGTTACACATTTTGCAGTCAAAAGTTCAGAGACATACAATTTGACCATTGGCCCCTCACGTCTCCTGAGTATAACTTGTGACCTTGTTTTGAAGCCTGTCCGACCACTTTCCATACTTGGCCATTTCTTGGAATCTCTTTCGTGGGTTGGCGGGTTGACAAAATGTCCAATGCTTAATCGCTCTTCGCCATCCCCGCCACCTTCACACTTCTTTCTAGATATGCAATTATTAAGCTTTAATGTTAATAACTCATCGTGCAGGAACCGTTAAGATTGTCATTAATGTCCAAAAGGCTGGAGGAGATCTGTCATTAATACGAATTAAACCAAGTTTTTTGGAGGGTTGTGTTATCCTTTCCAAGTGTTCATTTCAAGCATGATCCGCAAAAGATCTTTTAATGACTGTGGTTGAGTTTTTAATTGCATGTGTTAATTAACCATTTGAGAAGCTTAATGAAAGAATGAGAAAATAAGAGGAATTATGACAGCCATATACATATATGTAGATCTAAAATGAAGTAATAAACAACAAACCATAACAAGAGAATTGATAATGGAGTTCGGCACAAAATTGCCTACGTCTCCGGGCCTTTGTCTCTGTGGGGGAGGCTTCTTTATTTCTGTTCAAAGCTCAAAAAGTACATCGCAGCAGTGCCATTAGGCTACAAGACTGACCTGGTCATGTTCTTCCAGATCTCTAGAACCCAACAAAAGAAACAACATGCAAAATGGATAACCGGAGCTCCCAGAAATGGCCCGCAAGCGTCTGCTCCTCAACAGCTTCCCTGCATAAAAATGGCTTTGGCTTGGCTTCCCTTTAGCATAAATCTGCTTTGACTATCCCCCTTGGCCTCAAACAGGCCTGGTTTTTATAGATCTGAAGTTGGTTATCCATCCCCAACCTCCTCCCAAAATCTGGCCTCCAAAAATGCCCAATATCTCCCAAAAAAGGCCAAAATCTACTATTAACGGGCTAAAATCAATTAAAAATCAAAACTATATAAATAAAACCCACTCTTCATATATATTTGGGCGCATCCCCCTTTTGGCATGCTCCTAGTCATATGGGAGGTGGCCATGTGGCCAGGCGCTCCATCTGCACGTTAGCCCCCTGTCCGGGCTGGCTCCTGGTCATCGACGTTTGCATAGGATCTTGGGCTAACAGTCCAAAACCGTGCCCCTTTTGGTGGATGGCTCCTGGTCCTGTGGGATCCGCTTGAGATCCAAGGGTTGATCTCTATCTGCCAACTCCGGGTCGTATGGGATAACCAAAGCAACCGCAGGCTGGGGCTAGGCCCCAGCCCTTTCCGCCCCCAAATAAACTTTTAATCAAACTTAAATATAATATTTGCCATTTGATTATTAAGAACCAACAGTGGAGCAGGTGGTTAGCCCGGTCCTGCCAGTCCGTAGCTTGGAGGAGGTCGGGGGTTCGACTCCGGTGGAGACCCCAAAATTTTGCATAACACTGGAGAGCCAACCAGAGGGTGCCACTGGCAGCCCATGATTGGGTCACGTGGAATCTCCACAACCAATCAGACACTACCATTTGTCAACCACTGGTTTGTACACTTGTTTGCCACATACCTACCCTGTCAGCATGCCACTGTACCTGCCACGTCAGCCTGCTAACGTCATTCCGTGCCACGTGTCACCCTTACAGTGGTGACACGTGTGACCCTCGGACTGGTTCAACTCACCTGCTGTACGCCCTGTCATCTGCCACGTGTCATCTCCAGATGTTGCCACATCATCTGTATGACTGTATGGCCTGTACAGTCAGCCTGCCACGTGGATTATACGGACTGTATAGTCACCCTCTTTTTTTCCCTATTTGGGTTTTTGATCAGAATGCGATATCTTTCGCATACAGAGCCCGTTTGAGGAAGTAAATATATGGCCGGAATCAGGAAGACAAGACGGATGCAATGGCATTAGTTTCATCGGATTCTGAGCACTTTCATTTTTGAGCCTTTTTTTAACCCTGTCAGGCTCCTGGATCCGATTCTGGATCACACCTCCCCACTAAAAGACCTTTTGGTCCCCAAAAGGTTACTGACCAGTCAACAAGCTCGGGATAGGCCACCTGGCTTGTCCTCTGTCTCAAAACTCTTTCCTGTGCACCTGTCTCATCAAGATCAACTGTAACACAATCATGACAACTGACAATATATTGTTAGCCATTTGAACCCTGTTACATCTTACTAAAGCCACTATCATCCATGTAGACAACATTACTAATGATAGTAAAAAGACGACTGCAAATGAGCTGATATACTTGAAATATTTGCACGACATGAGCTTATCTTGAAGGAACTTATGATTGATTTTCCATTCAACAATCATTTCTTGTTCTTGCTTAAGATCGATTACTTCATTTGAAACAATTATTGGTTTGTTGCTTGCTTGCACTACCTTCTTTAATTGTTCCATTGTTTGAAGTGTTCTATTTGCCTTAACATGATGAGCATGAACCACATAATCTTGACCTGCTTTGGTTAATTGATATTGATTCTTTGTCCTGTAGAA
>JZKD02S1676171.1:182645-210605 GCA_000966675.3 Picea glauca
TGCACTGTTTGTCCTTTTCTTAGTTTTAAAGATTGTCATTCAATTAATGCTTTTTCTTTATAACCCAAAGGATAGAATTGTTTCCTAAGTGCAGAAATGAAGCTTTTCCATGATGCAAATACATTCCCCACTTGTTGCATTCCATTTTGCAACTTTCTTTTCCACTAGATGAGAGTTTTACCTGAAAGTCTCAAAGATGCCAACTTGATTTGTGTGGCCTCATCTTTGCTCTGTTGCACACTGTAGTAAACCTCCATCTACCTGATCCAATTGTCAAGTTTCTCTGCATTTACTTCACCATGATATATGGGCAACTCAAATTTAACATCAAGTTTTAACAATGACATTTCATTCTTATGCTTATAAACATTTTTCTTTGCATTAGATTTAGAACTTGAACTTGAAGAAGAAGGAGAAGAAGGAGGTGATGATGGAGGTGATGGAGGAATATGAGGATGACCCTCTTCCTCTTCACTTTTTCCTTTTGAAGATTCACCCAAAAATGGTCTCTTTCGTTCCAAGTAATCCTCATACAAAACTTTTACCATCTCCGACATAGCAAGGAAAGTTTTCTGAAACTCTTTCTTATCCTGAGGAAGCCCTTCTTCCGATGCCATCTTCTCGCTGTGAGAAGCTCTCTTTCTCAATCCAATTAATGGATTCTTTGCAACAATCTCACCTTCACCACGCTGTAGCTTTTCCCTGGTTAACATGCAAAACTCAAATCCAAACGTCAACTAGCTCTGATACCACTTGATCCGCAAAAGATCTTTTAATGACTGTGGTTGAGTTTTTAATTGCATGTGTTAATTAACCATTTGAGAATCTTAATGAAAGAATGAGGAAATAAGAGGAATTATGACAGCCATATACATATATGCAGATCGGAAATGAAGTAATAAACAACAAACCATAACAAGAGAATTGATAATGGAGTTCGACACAAAATTGCCTACGTTTCCGGGCCTTTGTCTCTTTGGGGGAGGCTTCTTTATTTCTGTTCAAAGCTCAAAAATACATCACATTAGTGCCATTAGGCTACAATACTGATCTGGTCATCTTCTTCCATATCTCTAGAACCCAGCAGAAGAAACGACATGGAAAATGGATGACCAGAGCTCCCAGAAATGGCCCGCAAGCGTCTGCTCCTCAACAACTTCCCTGCATAAAAATGGCTTTGGCTTGGCTTCCCTTCATCATAACTCTACTCTGACTGTCCCCCCTTGGCCTCAAACAGGCCTGGTTTTTATAGATATGAAGTTGGATTATCCATCCCCAACTTCCTCCCAAAATATGGCCTCCAAAAATGCCCAATATCTCCCAAAAATGGCCAAAATCTACTATTAAGAGGCTAAAATCAATTAAAAATCAAAACTATATAAATAAAACCCACTCTTCATATATATTTGCACACAACCCCCTTTTGGCACGCTCCTGGTCATATGGGAGGTGGCCATGTGGCTAGGCGCTCCATCTGCGCGTTAGCCCCCTGTCCGGGCTGGCTCCTGGTCATCGACGTTTGCATAGGATCTTGGGCTAACAGTCCAAAACCGTGCCACTTTTGGTGGATGGCTCTTGGTCCTGTGGGATCCGCCTGAGATCCAAGGGCTGATCTCTATCCACCAACTCCGGGTCGTATGGGATAACCAAAGCAACTGCGGGATGGGGCTAAGCTCCATCCCTTTCTGCCCCCAAATAAACTTTTAATCAAACTTAAATATAATATTTGCCATTTGATTATTAAGAACCAACAGTGGAGCGGGTGGTTAGCCCAGTCCTGCCAATCCGTAGCTTGGAGGAGGTCGGGGGTTCGACTCTGGTGGAGACCCCAAAATTTTGCATAACACCGGAGAGCCAACCAAAGGGTGCCACATGACAACCCATGACTGGGCCACGTGGCATCTCCACAACCAATCAGACACTGCCATTTGTCAACCACTGGTTTGTACACTTGTTTGCCACATACCTACCCTGTCAGCATGCCACTGTACCTGCCACGTCAGCCTGCTAACGTCATTCTGTGCCATGTGTCACCCTTACAGTGGTGACACGTGTCACCCTCGAACTGGTTCAAATCACCTGCTATATGCCCTGTCATCTGCCATGTGTCATCTCCAGGTGTTGCCACATCATATGTATGGCTATACAGCCTGTACAGTCAGCCTGCCACGTGGACTGTACAGACTATACAGTCACTCCCTTTTTTTTTACCTGTTTGGGTTTTCGATCAGAATGCAATATCTTTCGCATACAGAGCCCGTTTGAGGAAGTAAATATATGGACGGAATCAGGAAGACGAGACGGACGCAATGACATTGGTTTCGTCAGATTCTGAGCACTTTCATTTTGAGTCTTTTTTTAACCCTGTCAAGCTCCTGGATCTAATTCTAGATCAAAGCATCATGCAATCTCTTTTGCACATCGTTCGGTTTGCGGCTTCACATAATCTCTAATCCTTAATCACTCTTCGCTGTCACTGCCACCGCCACCTTCGCACTTTTTTCTAAATATGCAATTAGTAAGCTTTAATGGTAACAACTCATTATGCACGAACTGTAGGGATTGTCATTGATCAATGAAAGGCTTGAGGATATCTCCCATTAACACGCATTAAACCAAGATTTGTAGAGGATTATATTATCCCTCCCGAGTGTTAATTTCAAACATCATGGAATGTCGTTCACGCGTCGTCGGGTTGGCGCATTCACGAAACCTCCAATCCTTAATTGATCTTCACTGTACTAGCCACCTTCACACTTCTAAGTATGTAATAACTAAGTTTTACTGCTAACAACTCATCATGCAACACCCATAGAGATTGTCATTAATGAGTGAAAGGCTCGAGGAGATTTTCTATTCACATGCATTAAACCAACATTTGTGGAGGGTTATATTATTCCCTCCAGCTATTCATTTAAAGCATCGTCTGGACCAAACCGACATTCTCATAAACTTATGGCACCGGCTCGACAACAGTTCTATGGAGATACAATGAACATCTTCGGGTGTGAGGACCAGAGCTTCTAGTGGTCCAGGGCATATTCTTACTACTCATCCCCTTCCGCCCAGAACGAAGTAATTTGGACCTTTGGAATTGCTCGTGCAGGATATGTCCCTAAAGTTTTTGACTGTAAGGAGTTGGTCTCTTGGTGCACTGATAAACATATTTCATGCCAAATAATTATTCCACTTTTGGACCACTCTCCCGTTTCTTTGTCACCTCAAGTCTTCCACAAGATATTAATATTGTCGGAGCCAACATTGACGTTCAGAGGAGAAGACTCCAAGCAATTCCTAAAAAATCATAATAACGGGTTGGACCTCTTGCCCGAGTTCTTGGAAGACCCGACGAGAGTTCCTGAAGATATCACAAGCTTGCAGGTTAGTTCATTTAGAAATCCATTCCAAGAAATTGCCTGGTTGTTTACAAGAATAACGAGACAGGAATCCACAACAAGTATTTCCTGCATGGTTCTTTATATTTTGTATTTCACATTCAAGGAACAAGCCATTTTCTTTTGGGGGAAATCTAATTTCCATTGAAATCTGTTCCCAATTGTCAAGATTCAAAAAGGAGAAGAAATTCCGTATGTCATCCTACTTGGTTTTTGTGATAGCGCATTGCTGTCCATTTCCAAAATTGTTTATGTCCAAGAAGGTAAACTGAGAATTCGACCCAGTAACCTTCTGTTACTAGGCCTTGTGGAGACACAAGGCCTCCCACTATTTTTATGATGTTTTTAATGACTTTGTCTCTGTTTTCAAAGATTTATTGTTAGGAAAGGATGCTCCTCACATGTCTGACCACACAACCAAGTTTTTGGACAGGAAGGGGGCACTTGAACAAATGGAAAATTATAGCGTGATAAGGATTTTTTGCTCCAAGAAAAATCCTGCTTTCCTTCCATGTCACATTACGGAAAAAATGTTTGTTACAGAAATAGCAAGGCCATACAACTATTGGTTGCATATATTCCATGAGAAGAGAAAAAAACAGTTCATTCCTCTACCTTGGAAGTCGGGGAATTCGTGTTGAGGAACGTCAACAAAATTGACGAATTCGCAGCCCATTTCAACAACTTGAACCTAAGATATGATGAAAGGATAAGAGGGTTCGACCTTAATGGAATATTTTTAGAACATTTACTTGTAGTTGGCTTCAACAATTCTTTTTTCCAGAGACGCCTAAGAGAAAATAGAGACACTGACGACAACACTCCTGCTTCTGACGTCGACGACCTAGAGACATTGCAAAGCACCAATGAATTGTACAAACAACATGGAAAAGGCCCCGGTGAGAAGAGTGTTCAATCCCCGGATACCACTCCCAGGAGTACGACATCCCGGAGCATCGCTCCAACATCCCACCCCAGTAAGAAAGCAACCCATAATTCTTCAAATGAAGGAGGAGATAACAACCCTCCTCGCGCTAAAATTGATAGTTCTCACAAGCTTCCTGTGAAGAAGAAGAGAAAAAAAATTGTAGGGCAAGCGGAAGAGCCCAAAATTGAGAGTGAGAACATGGAACTTGAGAGTGATCTGGATAGCGTATTCCACAACGTTGATCAGCCCAGGGACATGATCCAGCATAGTCACCCAATGGAAATAACTGAGACCGAAATTTTTGACGAAGATGAATCCTTCGTATTCCAAAGCGTTGTTTTTGACAACGAGTCTAAAAATTTAATTATTGAAAAGAAAGATGTAAAAAATACGAATGGGAAATATCGTTTAGAGATTAACCTTGGGAACATGTGGCCATCCTAAATCTCCCGACTTCACTGAGAAACTAGAGATGCTCCTGATGATTCTATTGGAGGCATTGAGGTCGATAATGCTAGACTAAAGGACCAAGTCAAGGAAATGGAGGAAGATTTGATTCCTATGCCATTGCTTGCCAGTCCTTTAGCAATAGCCATGGCTACCACCCGTGCAACCAAGTTAAAAGGATCCTCCATCCTCCTCGCATCGTGTAGAGGCTATGTGGAGAAGAATATCAAGAAAAGAATGGAGCTGGTTACTGAGGCCTGGGAAACATCACAAAGTATGGCTTCCCTTGGAACGAGGGCACATGCTTTGCACGAATATTTGCAGGCAGATTTAAAAAATGAAGAACGTTTCTATTTAGACATGGTCATCCCTTTTGGCATCCATGTCAACAACATGACAGATACGAGAAAAAGACAAAAAGATCTCCTCTCCCAAAACCAGATCACTCAATTAAATGCATGCTGGAAAGAGAAAGAGAAAGTGAAGAACCTGCATCTCATTGTCCAATAATGTGAACAAGACATATCAAAGAAAGAAAAATTATTTAGAAAGTTGACCGAAATAGACTTATCTGGAAGTACCAACGAGGTCCAAGACCCCAACTTAATCGTCAACTCCTTGCCCTTAACTAAGAAAGCCTTCAATAAACAAGTTGATATTTTTAAGGGGTTGTCTTTAGAAAAGTTTTACAACATCCTTGAATATGGTGAAGATGACGTGGACAACTGACTAGTCGACTATTTGGTACAAAATGAAGAAATTGATTAGGCTCTGCATAATCTTTCTACCGATCTAAGGGAATTAGAAAATGAAATTTTCAACATAAAAATCTAGGATGAGATCAACGTGGCCCCCTTGAGAGGCTACATTGAAGAATGGGTCCAAAGTGCAATGGAGAAGGTCGCCGATGAAGGGCAACAGGCATTTGGAACGATTCTAGTAGTCGTCGACGACATCAATAAAAAGGCATCAACAAAAAAATAACAAAGGGGGAGATTTGTACCATCACTGTAAGTCTATACTGATCACACCCTGTTTTTTTTATCAATCCAATTATTCTACCTTTTTAAATAGAAATGTCTATCCAAAGACTGATACCTTCCAATTTCTTCTTTTCAGGTCTTGCTCTCTACCGTCACCCACTTCTTCTTTCTACAGTCCTATTTCTTGTACATATTTATCTTATGGTCCACGGGAGCCCCAATCCCAGTCTATATGACAAACACATTTAAATTTCCAGGAATATGTAACAAACAATATTATTTTTTGATATATTTCAAATAAAACTATTTTTATCTCCTTTTATATTTATGTGCTCATAAATTTTTATCTTCAACTATGTTGAATGTAAATAGATTGTGTTTATTTAATTTGAATGTAACTTTATATGTGTCTTGTGTGTTTTATCTTATTCTCATGCATATCTTTTTCCCTTGCTATGCATATAACTTTATGTGTCCCGACACATATAGAGACACACAAGCCAAATGATCTATGAAAATTGTACTTAACTCTAACTAGTTGGAAGTATATAGAAATCATCATGAATGAATTTCATAAATACATTGAAGAGATAAAACATGCAAGGTAGGAACACAAATTTCAAACATAACAAATCAAACTACTAGTAAAAAATAAAAGCAAGATGGATTATATACTTTCAAAAACTAAATGGTTTCAATGCCAGAATTGCTCTAGAGGCCACGTGCCATTTCCTGCATGGATACCACCTGTGCTTCATGCTACTTGCCACGTCTCTACTGCAGTTTCCATTTGCCTCCACTAATTTTTCCCCATCCCTGTGTGTTTATTCCCAATTCAACCCGACAAGGACTGCACTGCCATGCAACACTTATTGTTTGTTACTTCTGGTTGAAACCTTGAAACCTGCGAAAGAAAATACACATTTTAGTTATCACATGCAATTCCAAAAAGGTTGAGTGCTATGGAAGCGTGTAAAGCTTGATTTGCAAGCATGTTTATTCTATATATCATAACCTTGATATATAACATAGAATATGGTTTGACTTTGGCAATTGTTTGATGTTTTTTAATCTTCCTCATATGATTTCGATTTCATGGATTATGGATTTAGCAACCTTACATTTTGATGGATAAACGTTTGATGTATAGGAGGTCCCACTTCACCCTTTTCAATGACATTAGGGAATGGCCTTGCCTTTGTAAAAAACGTTGCATGGTGAATGAATGATGGCAAACCTAATTTAAGCTATTCATTGGGAGCCAACAACCATTGTGTTTCTTTGGAAAATAGGGTAGTTGAACATGGTTTTACTTTACTCATTTGCCTTGTTGGGTTTGAGTTTGGTTTTTTTTTTTAATAATTGAATTTTATAATTAATTTTAAAGGGGTTTCAAGAGTTTATTATGGAGATTGAGGATTCCAATTCCAATTTGTTTTTTTTTCATAATTTTGTAAGCTTAGTTGTTGAGATGTGGATATTTGGACAATTTTCAATGTTCATTTCTCTTCTAGTTAGTTATGGTAAGCTATTCCTTTTCCAAATCACCCATCTTAGTATTGTTGATAATTTTTTTTTATAGTTTGAAGCAATAAAAAAACAAGTATGAGGTTCATTGAAAATTAGTAATGAATATTTGTTCCCACAAATTAGTGCTGAAATTATATTTGTTTTTCTCATAATTCATGATTTATTGTTGAATTTATATTTGTTTTTATCATAATTCACAGTTTATTGTTGTAATTATATTTACTTTTCTCATAATTCATGGTTGCTTGACACAACATTATTTACAACATTATTTGCAACCTTGTTGCTTTTAAATGTCTCTTGAGCACTTAATTCCTTTTAATGAATAAAAGTCATTTTATGGGTTTAGGTAGTTGCTTCAAATATAATATGAGAGTTGCCCAAAATTGCATTTATGTCCTAAATGATATGAATAATAACTAGAATTTATTCCAAACACAAATTTATCTTCATCCTTAAGCTTGTTAGTATTTAATGTTTTCATCTTTTTATAAGCACATTGTAAAATTGATGAATCTCATCCTAATCTATAAACGAATTCATAGCTTCAGATTTAATTGGTTGGGCATATTCATAACTTGTTTTAGAATTGTGTAATTAAAGAATGAACAATGATGAGTTTTTTCGGTGCATAAGCATGTGTTTTGTGTTTAAGTTGCATTTTTCGTTACATTACATGCCAATGTTTCCAAGAAGAAATTGAAGACTTGATGTAATAGTAGTATGCTTTGGACTATGTATATGCAATATTTTAATAGTGTTTCAAGGTCAATTGTATGCCAACTATGTGTTTGGTCTTGCCTTCCCTAAAACTATCTCAGTGCAATCCTTGGATTTAATAGTTTTATGATATGTTTTCTTTCTCTACATGCCATTTGCTTAATCATCTACATTTTGTTTTCTTATTGTGTTATAGTTGATCAATTTGCTTGAGTTGGGCTAGTGACAATAGAAGCATGATTATTAATGATGATATCTATGTTTGCTATGCTTTTATGTTCTTAAGATGAATTTTGGACATGGAAACAATCGTGCTTCCGTTCATGGAAATAAATGAGGAAATGGGTGGAGAGTAAACATTAATTGGCATGCCAAGGGTAGAAAGAGAACAATGTTCTTGATTTATTTTGATGCAAACTTGGAAGAATTCACTTACTTACCCTGGACAAGTCACTTGTTCTTGGGAAAATTCCATGATCTTGATCCTTCCACTCCAATCTCCCATGTTCCTCTACATTCGCATGTTGCATTAAATATTAGATGGGAATCTAACAAAAATGTCTTTAGACCCATGCCTAATGATGGCTGGGATAGTGTTCCACCTCCATTTCTACCCCAATCAATTGCCTTGGATATTTTCTTAAACAATTCAAGTGTTGAGTTAATCTATATTTCTCCTCAACCTCTCAAACATGATGTTACTCCTCTCATCGATGATGCTACACCCAAAATCAATCTTTGTGATACTTCCCATACAAACATGACAATTGATGTCCATTATTTGTTCCTTTCTCTTTAACAACCTATTATTTTTTCATCTATTTTTCTTCCATCCAAGATGGATTTCAATGATAGTTTTGTACCTATCATAAATATTAAATAAATATTAAATAAAAAATATATGTGATTCTTCATATTAATTAATTTATTTATTTTATAGACGAAAAATAACATCTTACACATATATTTTGATTATAATATATATGTACATGAATTAATTATAATTTTACTATATTATAGCACATATAAAAACGATTTAATATATAAAATATAATTATTTTACAACATCTTCACACATTTTTTTTTTTATAAATAGGTAACATTATACAGTTTGATGATATATAGTTTCACATCTCCATATATTAATATTTTTATATATTTTATAGACTAGAAATAATGTCTTATACATAGATTTTGATTATAAGATATATATGTACATGGATCAATTATAATTTTATAATACTATAACTTTTTAAAAATCGATTTATATTAATATTTATTTATTTATTTTATAGATTAGAAATAATATTTTATACATAAATTTGATTATATGATATATATTATCTTGTACGAGTTTAGTAAATTTGAAAATTTTGGGAAAGTGGATATGAGTGTTCGAAACAAGTAGAAGTTTTCCTCAAATTTACAAGAACCTGAAGTTAGGAGGAACAATAATATATATTAAAAAAATATAAAAACTATTTTAGATTACAATGTATAAAGATATTGACACATTTTAAATCTTATTTCAATAAAATTAAAGGTCAATGGAGGAGAATGTTTCTCCTATTGCAACAACTACAATATTGAAATTACTAATTTAATTTGTGCTAATAATTATATGTGTATATTTAACACAATACTAAAACATAAATATTCCATTAGAAAATGAAAAACAAAATTGAAAATACACATATACAATTTTAACATCTTTTTAAAATTAAACTTTACATATATAAAATTTAAACATCTTTGTATTTGAAGCATTATCCTTTTTTTATTGGAAAAAACAAAATAGTACTACTCTTCTAATACGAAAATACAATAAAATTTAGTGATATGGTTGGTTGATATCACTTTCATGTTTAGTTTGGGCTTGAAAGATAACATACATGCATTAAAAGTTTTTCATATCCATAACTATAAAGTGAGTATTATTAAGTATTTTTACTTAACTAATTTTTGAAATAATATTTAACTGCAGTTTAGTCTTAGTTTTATAGTGATATTTTGAATAAATATAATGAAAATATTGGTAAGAAATTATGTATTTGTAATAATAGAATAAATATATTTACATTTTAATTTAATATAATTCTAATTTAAAGCTCTTCGTTTAAGAAACCGGTTCCTAATTTCCTATTTCCTTGATGTTGAAGCTCCCAAGTTCCCAAAAAAGTTCTTCCAAACTCCAAAAACTTTGAAAACAATTTCAGAAATGTTGAAAATGCGGGAAGCGGTTCCGTGTAACTATAACTATAAATATATGTTATATGTAAATTTTTAAATAAGCACATTTTTTATAAATTTAATTTTTTAATTACTGAATAAAAATAGGCAACATTATACACTTTTGATGGTATACTAATAGTTTCACAACATCTCCATATATTATGTTAACATTTCATCTTTTTTTTTTCCAAGAAAAAATAACTCGAAATTATATTAGTAGTATAATTTCTTTTACATTGCTTGCTCCTACGAGCTGGTAGACAGGGAGAGATTAGCGCTCTCGACAAAAGAAGAATCAGTGACCATCCAAGGATCTGATTCAAAAAGTAAAAAAAAAAACTCCTCACCGAATGTTGCAATCGCTCAACCGCCGGGCTGGGAGAGGACCTGTCCGATCTGTCCAGATTACGATAAAATCCAAATCGCTACAGAAACCAGGAACCAAGAAATGACAAGGCGGTGTAATATGGGGCACGCCCACTTCATTCAAACAAGTTAATACAGGTTATGGGGCTTTCAATCCCATTTTCACAGTGGAAGACCGATAACCTCCCCGATTTCTCGCCGAGAGCTCTTTTGGAAAGCGCATCCGCTTCTTTGTTATGAATCCTGGAGAAATGCCGATAATTGATGTCCCTGAATAGCTTGGAGAGGTATAGCGTTTTTTCTTTCCAGGCTTCAATCTGGACCGATTGCAGCTTGCAATTTTGGTTGATCTAGTCTATAACGACTCGGGAGTCACCAAAAACCAGAAGGTGATCCATAGACCAAAGAGAAGCAAGAGCGAGGGTTGTCCACAAGCCCAAGAGCTCCGCCTTAGTGTTCGATCCCTCGCCGCAGTTCAAGAACCACTTCGTGACTTTATTAGGAAGAGCTTTGAAGAAACCCCCCGCCCCACAACAAAGGCCAGTAGCTCTAGTTGCTCCGTCAAAGCAGGCCAGTGTGAATCCAGCAGTCAAAGGAATTTCGCACACCAAAGGAGGATAGGAAACCATCGAGGAATGATGCCGGAAAAATGAGGCCCGAACCCTGTGAACAACCGCCATCACTGAGGGGGACTGGTCTTCAAAGATCGCTTTATTCCTCTCAGCCCATATTTGCCAGCAGGTGTGAGCAGCCAAGCTCGGAGATGAGGACTTATGAGAGGTCCAAGAAGAGAAACAGGCCATGAGAGTGGGCCCTTTCCAGTTGACCGATAGAGAGTAAGACTGAATTAAATGGTTCCAAACCTCCCTCGAAAATACACAGTGCACCAAGAGATGATTCACATCCTCAGCCGCAAGTTTGCAGAGTGTGCAGAAACCAGGGCCTTTCCAACCTCTGCGCCTGAGCGCCTCCCAAGACAAAATTTTATCTCTGCTAGCGAGCCAAGTAAAGAATTTTATCTTGAGTGGGATCTTCCAATGCCAGATTTGTCTGATCCACGAGCTATCAACCTCAAAACTCAACTGATGAAGGAGGGCGGAGTAAAGGTTTTTCACAGTAATAGAGCCCGTGGAGTCACCGCCAGCCCATAATAACAAATCAGGTTTTTCAGAAAGAGTGATTCCAGATCTTTTAAGAGCGGAGGTGTAATTGTTCCACTCACTAACCTGTGATCCATCCAGTGATAGGGAAACACTGTCTTTCCAGTCTTCAATGAGAGAGGGGGCAATTGATGGAGCCCTTATATGAGCAAGAGAAGAGAACCCCCGGGCCTCAAGATGCTCGCAAATAGAAGGAGAGAGGAGCGATTGAACACCCAGCCCCATGATCATGTCACGACCTAAGCGAATATTGGTCCCAGTACCTGGTTTCCATCGCAACCAATGAAGAATAACCGACGAGGACGCTATCAATCCTTTCCAGAATGGTGAAGCCCGAGATTGAAAGAGGGTAGGCTTTCTGATCCAATCAAAAAGGGGGAGGGATCCCAGATACTTTTCCTTGATGAAATGACTCCAAATGTTGTTGTGAGTGAGCGCTCGCCAAAAGGAGCTGGCAAGGAGGGCTTGGTTGAATGAAGAGAGAGATTTAAAACCCCACCCCCCTGCTTTCCTGGGCTTGGACAACTCTTGCCATGAACACAAGTGAAATCTACGCTTTCCAGCTGAATCGATCCAAAGAAAGTTGAAAGTAATCCTCCTGAGCATCATTATAATCTTTGTAGGAATGCGCTCCAAAGTCATCCAATAAACGGCTAGACCCTCTAAAACAGACTTGACCAGGATAAATCGCCCCCCAAGAGACAGCCATTTAAAACACCAGAGGCTAATTTTTTTTTCGAAAAGGGCCACAAGCCACTGCCAGTCACAAGGAGAAGAGGACCCCAATTTTAGGTGGAAGCCCAGGTACGAGAAGCCGTCACTTAGATGGAAAAAGGGTAGGGGGATGGAGGCTTTAAGGTGAAGAAGTCCAGTGTCTGAGATGCCCCAATAGTGGACTGTTGATTTTGAGAAGTTAAGGGCTAAGCCTGAAGCTTTACAAAAGAGCTGGAGCGTATCCTTTAGATCCAGCCAATCCCCCTGGTCAGCGTTCAGAAAAATTAGCACGTCATCAACAAACATTAAGTGGACTAAGCTGAAGCAGTTTGTGATCTTTAATCCCTTGAGAAGGTGCTCTTCGATCCTTTTGGAGAGAAGGAGACTTAGCCCTTCCATGATAAGGATAAATAGATAGGGGGAAAGTGGGCATCCCTGACAGAGGCCCCTTTCACTCTTGAAGAAACTAGAGGGCTGTCCATTGATTAAAACTGCCAAATTGGCACTAGTAACACAGGAGAGAATCCAGTTGCTGAACTGTTCTCCGTAGCCCACAGAGCAAAGGATTAATTTCAGGAACTCCCAATCAACATTGTCAAAAGCTTTCCTGATGTCCAGCTTTAAGACAAGGGCCTTTAGATTTTTTTGTTTAATGTTGTGGATGCCTTCATGAGCGGTTGCAATTGCGTCCTGGATTTTGCGACCCTTTAAGAAACCTAGCTGCTCCGCTGAGATGCTTTTTTGAAGAAAGGGCTTTAATATGGAGGAGATCACTTTGGAAATAAGATTATAGACAAGGTTGCATAAAGAAATTGGCCTGAAGTCGCTGAAAGTGGGCGTATTTTCCTGTTTTGGGATTAAGACCAAAAAAGTAGAGTTGATACTCCCAATTACCTTACCTTTGATGCGCGAATCTTCAACCATCAGGAGAAGGTCCTCTCCCACGAGATCGAAGAAATGAAGAAAGAATTCAGATGTCCATCCGTCGGGCGTCGGGCCCCGGGCTCCTTTCCTTCTTGAATTTTTGAAGAGTGGATTTTATCTCCGGCAAGGAAACAGGCTTATAAAGAGCCACGGCCTCTTCTTCAGAAAAGAAAGAAGGGTAAAGACTGGAAACATCACATTTTTCCAGGAGATTACGACCAATCGGGGCACTAAGTAAATTTTTGTAATAAGCAGCCGCTTCTTTCTTTATCTAGTCTTGACCCCGGACGACTTCTCCCCTGTCATTGGATATGGACCAAATGCTTTTTTTTAACCTGTTGTAGCTCGCTGCATGGTGAAATTTTTTTGAATTAGAGTCCCCACTCTTAAGCCAAGTGGCTCGACTACGGAGCCTCCAAGCTTCTTCTTGGGAGCGAAGGATGGAATTTCTATTAAACTCAAGGAGCTTAAGTCTGTCCGCCTTTTCTGTTGATAATCTGGATGTAGACGAAAGTTTAATAAGTTGACAAATCTCGGCCTCTTGCATTACTAGGCGGGCCTTTTCCGATTTTTGCTTCGCGTGGAACCACGATTTTGATCGGGCCTTCAAAACATGTAATTTCCAGAATAGTCGATGCTGAGCGTTTTCCTCCGAGAGAAAGACAGGATCCCTCCAAACTGAAGTAACCAAATCAGTGTAGTCATCCTCCGTGATCCAGTTGTGGTTAAACTTAAACGGGACATAAAAAAGATGTTCTGGTGATCTCAGTTGGAGAAATATGGGGGCATGGTCTGAGAAGAACGGGTATTCCACCCACGAAACTGGCATAACCGGAGCTGTCACATACTCTGAAGCAACAAAGAATCTGTCCAACCTCCTGGAGATGGCGTCAATCCCCGGACGACCATTCCTCCAAGTAGGAGTCAAATTAGCTGGAGCTATATCAGTTAGGTTGTTTGAAGCAAAAATGTTCCTGAAAAAATCCTCAGTGGCCCCTGGCACAAAATTGCCTCCCCAGCTTTCTTCAGCAGAAAGAATGAGATTGAGGTCACCTCCCGCAATGAGAAAAGGAAAGGAGAGTATTCCACTGTCTGACAAGAGTGACCAAAAGTGCTTGCGATTTGAACAAGGACCGTAAATATTAAGAAATGCTATGTCACAAGAGGATTCAAGACACCTGCCAATGCAAAGGATACCCCCAACAGAAAGAGAAGGCCTTAGGTCAAAAAGATTAGGGTCCCAAGCCACTAGAAGCCCTCCGGAATTGTTGATGGAGCTAACTGCCACCGAGTACCAGTCAGGTCTGAAACGAAACAAAAAGTCTCTGGACTTCTGAGCTTCAGAAAGAGTTTCTTGCAAAAAGATAATGTCAGGCTTGGATTTCTCCAGGAGTCTTCTGAAGGAGGCAGCCTTGAGGGTGCCTCCAATCCCTCGTATGTTCAGTGAAAGAACTAACATTAATTAGAACGGGCCAAGGCTTTCAGTGCTCTAAGTGCCTTGCCTTCCAGAGAAGGGAGTTCAGAAACGTTTTTTCCAGGGTTCAGAAGCTGCTTTTGTTTTCTGGAGCTTCTCGTCTGAAGCGGGGAAAGTTCCGTACCTATGCCTCTCGACCAAGCATAGGCTTTTTCAGATTTTGCCGGGCCAAGAGAGTAGGAGCTGCCAGCCTCATCTCCAGGGCGTATTAGTTCTTTGCCTCTGAATATAGCAAGTTGAGGCTCCAAAGTCGGCAAATGGGAGAGTGGGCGCGAGGAAGCCAACTCGTCCAACAAGTTTGGATCCACCTCATCTGATTGGCCAAAACCCGGGTTTGTCAAGGGAAGAGTCTTAGGACCCTCTTCCGAGGATAGGGAAAGTGGCTGTGCCGTCAAAGTTGAGGGAGGAGGAACTAAACCGGCTGGTGAAGGAATGCACGAATCTTCCTGGACAGGGGGCGAGGCAGAAGTTCTACAAGAAAGCTAGGGGAAGTTAAGGACAGTAATCTTTTCTGCCTCCGAGAGCGATGAGAAAAGAGAGGGACAAATCTGGCTGAATTTTTTGAGGGGAGAAGTAGCTTGATCTGACTCAAGACTAGAGTTTACAGAGGGTGACACATCCATGTAGGCTAGAGAAGGGTCTGGGTCCATGTAAGCCGGAGGGTTGAGGAGAAGGTCTTCTTCTTCAGAGAGGTCAGGTGATGCTTTTCCTGGACAAGAGCGACGGAGGTGTCCCGTTTCCCGACAGAGATTGCACCGGAAAGGAATTCCGAGGTAGTCTAAGGGCTGAAGGTGCCTCCGTCCTCTCCAAAGGATCTCTAGGGACTCCGGCAGTCCTGTTGAAGTGTCCATCTCCACCATGAATTTCCCCATATTTCTGGATTGACTATAAAGGGATTTTGAGTCCAGAGCAACAAACTTACCGAGAGAGTCTCCGATGGCTCTGAAAGCCTCGTCGTTCCAAAAGTGAAGTGGGAGACCCGACATTAATACCCATAAATGTCTGAGAAGGAAATAGTCTTTTTCTGGACTAAAGGCCAGCCTCCAGCGCTTTAGCATAAGGCTGCTGCCATCAATAACCCAGTAAGAGGAAAGTAACATAGTGGCATCTTCAGGCGTTCTATAGTGAAACCTGAACCAACCTCTTTTCAGGTAGATAACTTCAGGGGAGTAACCTAGGAGAGGCGTCCAGGTTGTGTTAATCCAGTTGTCCAGCGTCTGAGAGCATAAGCTCTTGTATGAGAAGTGGCCCACCAACGTGCAAGTAGACATCTTGCACAGGTTCTCAAATCCTATTCCGTCCCCCAGCTCAAGGCGAGTGATCTTTTTCTTGGGCTTCCAAGCCTTTCGTCCTCGGGAAGCTCCAAGAGAAACATGGATGCTAAGTGATGCTTGGTTAGAGTGGAACTTAGGAGGGGAAGGGAGCGAGCTAGGAAGGCCTCCAGGTAGAGGAATGTTACCGGACAACACTGTTGTTGGGGACATTGGAGAAGGGCCAGTAGAAGAGGATTGAAAATTTGAAAGAGGGGGCTTGGCGGGAACAGGGGGACGATTGGAGGCTAGAGTGTCCACTATGTCGAAGAGACCCTCCTTTTCCCAGATGAACTCATCCGATGGATTCATCAAGTGATCAGTCGATGTGTCCATAATGGAAGTAAGCAGTGTGGTCCCCCTCCTGAGGCACAATCAGAGACTAGTTTTCGGCGGCAGGAATTCCAGACAGTAGCGGCAAAGTATAGAATAAAAAAGGACTGCTGAGAGATGGAGAAAACGAGGCTTTTTTAGTAAAAAATAGGAGCACTCCCTTTGAGGAGCTTAGTAAGATAAAGCAGAAAACTCAAACGCTGTCTATGAAGACTGAAAAAGTGGCACAAGCTGATAGAGATAATGAAAAAAAAACAGCGGGACAGAGAACCCTGCTCTAAGCCAAAAGGAGCTGGAGAAAAAGGAGATACTGCTTAGGCAGAAGCCTGTCCGTGGGCCGTGTTGTACATGGGATCAATGTCAAAGGGCCCAACACATCGAAAGTGACTCATCAGTAGGCTGAGATCCAGCTGTACTTATGTCCATGATAGATTCACAATATGTTTATGATATTTGTTTGGTGAAGTAACAAGATTATATTATATTACATCATATGATTGCATTATAAATTAGAGTTGCAAGGGTTTGGGAGGTCATGGTTCAACAACATAAAGTTATGAACTCTTTTGAATTCAACATTTCACGTAATTACTTGAGGAGTGTGGTGGGCCATATTTTAGTGAGGTCATGGGTCAACAACACAAAGTTATGAACTCTTTTGAATTCAATATTTCACGTAATTACTTGAGGAGTGTGGTGGGCCATATTTTAGTGATAGACTACGACTTAGGTTTTTATTTCATCAAGGTAATTAGCATATATATTTAAATATGCTTTTAGTTTTTACAAATTTCACCCTTTCTTCTTGAAAGGTTATTTCTGTTCAATATGTCATCAACAAAAATAAGCTTTATTAATTGTAATTTTAAATGATATTTTATTAATTGTAATTTTAAATGATATTATTTTATGGAAAATTTTGAAGTAAGTTTGACAAATGTTAAATTAGTGCAAAACTAATTTTATAGTTAAATTACATTTTTTTGCAATTCACCTTAAATCCATATATTAAAATAAAAAAAATGTTGTTTAACAGGTTTGATCCAATGATGGAAAGCGATGAGTTTGTCATCATTGGACAAGGTTCAATTTCAATGAGGGTTTTTTCTAGAGTTATGGGGTTACCTTGAATTAGTGGTCGAACATGTGGTTGCACCCAAAGAGATTATATTAAATGGTTTCATGACCCATGCACAAATAAGTGGATCAAAATCCACCCTTCAAATTTTAATGAAGTGGTAAGTGCACGAGGATTGCTGTATTGATCCCTGGAAGAGGAACACTAGTATTGAGATATGATTGGGCTCTGGACACTACATCTAATAATTTAGTGAAAACTTATGCGTCAATACAAGGACTAAAATTAACAATTGAAATTAATATTTGCTCTTTAATCATCATAAAAGATTCTAAGCATTGACAAAATGGTTTCAAACACTATTGTTGCTCATTATATTCTAAACTTCTTCCATATACACTGAGAGAAAAATTAAGTTGTAGATCATTATATTAATAAAATCATTATATTAATAAAGTAGCCCTCCTAAAAGAAAAGGATCATTAACATTAATGAAAATCAAACCACTCAACCTATTCCATATTTTTTTTATAAGATATAAGCAATATATTATGGATAACCTAACCCATCCATTATAATATATAATTATGATGACTAAGTTTGAAATATAGTCAATCGAGATAGAGAATAAGGGAATAATATCTTGTCATTATCATCTCAATGTTTTCTTGTGACATACCCATGGTTTTCATATACAAAACTATGGATTGCTTAAGCCACTAAATTTAGATTTTGATTCGTTTTAAAAAAAAAACATTCGATTTGGTTTTATTTTGTTCTAATATAATAATAATGAGAAAAATGTTTAGGAAAGTGTAATGCCACGCGCATAAAATAATTATATAACAATAATGTAACATTGAGTTAGTTCCTATCACTTTTACTTTGCCAATTGTCATAGGCGTAGGCATAGAACATGTACGCAGCTATAAAAGGGAACAATCAGTATCTCACAAAATATCCCGCTTAGAGCATTTATTAAAAAAAGTCACTCACCGCTTGAAAGGGGAATAATATTTTATACAAGATTTGTATTATTAGGAGGCCAACCTGTCCATCTCTGTCAATGTCAAGCTTGTTAGGTTGGCCAACTGACCATGCCAACTAGTTATGGTACATATCTGTACTCGTGGATAAATGGGAGGAGTGTGGGTAATTTGAGAAATTTAAATTTTTTTATGTAATTTTATGGTGTTCACTTGTATGTATGGTATTGTACATCTTATAATGTGAGTTGATTGGTATCATTCAATATAGTAAATGTTAGTTATAGAAGTAGTTTAAATGTTCTATCTTTTGAAAGTTTTTTGAAAGTTTTTTTAGTGTTTTTTTTTGTTTGAGTTTACTCGAAATCTAGTGAAGAATGATTGGATCTACAGATTTGAGTGGCTAAGTTTGTATAATTCAAGTGCCTTAGGGTTTTTTAGTAGGCTGAATCTATTTATGCATTCAAAAATGCAATTTAAACAACAAAAAATAGTGTTTTTGTCTAGATTTACATCGCCAGATGCCGGCCAAAAAAAACAAAAGGTAGAACGTTTAGCCAACGCCTTAGTTATATCATTATTTTATTAGAGAAAATGTTAATTATCATGGTTTAATAATATATTAAGATAGATTTTCATCAAGGTAGTTAAATTGTCTCGATTTGAATATTATTTTTAATTTTTCTTCTCTGTTTATTTTAATTAAAAGATTAATTTTATTCAAGTATCTCTCAGGTCTTATTCGTTTATCAAATGATGAACCGTTCTAGTAAGGACCCTGACTTTGACTTTTTTAGTCCATTTACATAATGAAACATTACAAAATTGAAATTACTTGTAAAACTAAACCTAAAAACTGAAACTAAAAGTTGCAAAATTTACAATTTAAAAGTGAAAGTATACTAAAATTGCGATTGAAAATGTTTGATTAAACCTAAACTAGCTTGTGCTATTTGAAGAAAGAGGATCAAAGAAGAGGGTTATAGTGATTTTTGACATTTTTGTTTCTTTTAAGTAGCATAACTGATTTCTTATCCACCCCCACACAGTGATGCATGGATAATGAGGAAAAAACAATTCACAATAAAAGCTCGTTATTAGGGAAACATAGCCGAGGGGAGGTTTTTATTGTTATTGTATGGGTAAACGTTTTAAAAAAATCCTCTGTTACGACCTCCACAAATGACTATGGAGGTTTTTGTGGATTAATTTATGGATGTTTTGTTTAGTGGGCAAATGTTTTTATGGATGTTTGTTTCACAATGCACTTCTATAGAACATGACACATTAGTGCATTGATGGTATGCGTGCATTGTTGATAGAATCGAACATTCTATGATAGTGAAACAAATGACACACAAAGCACTAGTGCTCCAAACTAGATACAAAACATTGGTTTTCCAAAGAAGATTCAAAGCATCGAACCTCCTTATGATATAGCTCACCAAGACATCATAATCTTCACCCTTTGGTAGGAAAATATTATGCTCCTAATTATACATGAAGCACTGGTGCAACAAAATAGACATGACACACTAGTTTGCTAAAATGGACATGATGCACTAATCCACCTATGCTCTCTAGTAACACATGCTCTTTTCCACAAGATCACCACATGTTAGTACCCATTGGTGAAACTCAAGTCAGATTACACATTAGTCATTAAGCTTCTTAGTGATGGCCAATAACCATCGTCATAATTTAAAAAAAAACCTTGTTTTTTCGCAATGCTCATTGGCTATCACCATTGCAATAATAATAATAATAAAATAATGACCATCATGTAGTGTTAACATAGAATACAATTCAATCACTCTCATCCCTAGCCACTGTCACTATCTTGCTTTGCCCTAGCTCCTATGTCCCTCTTGGCAATGGCTTCGAGAGGGGGAAGCCATGCGATCTTTCCTCCCCTTTCAATTGAGGTGATTGCCATTCAAGCCTTGGTCTCCTCCTTGTGAAAATATGGAAAGAAGTTCACTCCATCCATATTTGTATAGAAATCAAAAGCCATTCCTAAGGTGAATCTTCCCCCATTGTTCCACGTTTAAAGGTTGCAACTTTGGTTGATTGTTCCCTCATTGGTCATTTTATGAGCCTTTGGAATTCTCCCAAATATATGGACCAATGCTTATAGAAATATTGGGGTGACCCAATCAAAGGTAAACTAGCTTACTACTTTTGTGTTAAGGGATACTATGCATTTATTTTTTAACACAAGGGGGACAAGGACCTTATATACAAAATTCCCTTACTTCATGGGTCCAAGGGGCATGCACTTAAACAAATGGACCTTAGATTTTGATCCAGAAGTTGATGTTCCATGAGTGGTTTCTATTTGGGTCTAACTTCCTCACCTTCCTCTTCATTACTAGAATGACAAGCCTTTGGAGAAAATAAGAAATTCCTTGAGGAAGTACATTGACAAGTCAGATCCGAAAGGAATATTTGCATGTGCTTGGATCTGTGTATAAGTGGACCTAAAAAAAGGCCTCCTAAAAGTAAATTAATCTATCTTTTACAATGTATTCCTTCCCTAGTGACATGTGAAGATTACTTACAACTCGTCAAAGGAATAGAGTATGATGAAATGATCACGGAAATTTGGGAGTTGGAGCTGGATAAATCCATAAGATCGGATGGCTTCACCATTCATTTCTATAGGGATAGCTGGAATATCATAAAATTTGATTTGCATATAATGTTGAATAAATCATGAACATAATATAATTTGGGAGGGGGAATTAACTCTTCCTTTTTGGTGCTCATCCCCAAAGAGTACAACCCTTCCTCATTTGCAAAATTTCACTCAATATCATTGTGTAATGCTTCTTATAAGATTATGATGAAGATCTTGGAAAATCACCTCAACCACCTACTTCTAGATCTCATTTCTGAAAATCAAGGTGGCTTTGTTTAGAAGAGGCAGATGCCAAACAACATTTTGTTGGTTTAGGAAGCGATCCACTCAAGAAGGTGAAATTAGGAGCATGGAGTGGTCAACAAAATTGACGTGGCCAATGCATTTGATCGAGTAAGACATAATTTTCTCTATGCCGTGCTTAATAAAATTTGTTTTGTCCCTCTTTTCATCTAGTTGATAAAAGCTTGTATTGGTTGCCCACGGATTACTCCTTTGGTGGATGGGTAGTCATCCTCTTTCTTTCAAAGCCAATGATTCCTCCACTATGGTTGTTAATTATCTCTTATGCTCTACATCTTAATGGTTGACTTTGTTATGTACCAAATACTTAAGATAACACAATAAACTAGAGTACACACCATGCACACCAAATGTGAGCGTGGAACACAACTCCAAGATAAACAAGAGAGATGAGTTACATAATAACTCCTTAAATAATAGGATTACCTCCTCCAAATACCCCAATACATTCATAGATTCAAATCACATGTTCCCTTAATAATGACTACATGATCTCTCTATATATACCTATTCACGCATTGCATGTGTGGCCCCTTTATTAGACCGACCACTCTTACATATACATTTACCCCATTACATATACATTTACCCTCATATATTCTCCCTTTGGTGTCAATATCATATACATTTAACCCCATATATTCCCCCCTTGGGGTCATAACATAGTACCCTCCTTCAAACAACTTTGTCATCAAAGATTTGCAATTAAGGGTGTTACATGTGATGGAACCAAGTAATATGATTTCCTTATATTCCCACTTTCTTGTTTCCAACAATGATGATCAATCCATCCAAACTCAATTCTTTTTGGTCTTAATCCTTGATAAATAGTTGTTTCATAATTTTCCCCTTTGATTCCATTTGTTGTTGTTGTGACTTCTCTAATTTGTTGTAATTGTTGGACTTTGATACCATCTTGTCAAATAATGGTTTTGTGATGTCCTGTTCCATAAATATTATTGATTATTCCATCTTCTTCCTTGGTATGTTGATGTCGATCTTTTTTTCTTTCTTGAAAACTTTCTTGGTAATGAAGGTGTCAATATGGTTTCACATGTGATGGTTTTCCTTCATTCTATACATCCATTCTTTCTGTCTTCTTTTTAGAGACAATGACATCCTCTATCCTCTTTTATTGGTCTTTGATTACTCTAACCTTGGAGATAATACCATCATATTTGACATGTACATCTTCTAGATGGAGTTCAACTTCCTCAAGTATCTTCTAGTGACCTTCTTGAATTTTTTCTTCTTACTCCTTTTGAAGTTGCAATGTCACTCCATCTATCATTTTTTTTTGTAAGCTATCATTGGCCTTTTCATATTAACATGAGGAGAAAATACATCTATTGTGTTGCTAGCATGTCGCTCAAGAAACTAGATCAACAACAAAATAATTTCTTCTAAGGTATAATGTTCTTGGATTTTCCAAAATATAATCAGGATTTGTCTTCAAAATTTCAAAAGGTGAGATGGCATTGGCCAAAGATCTAGGTAATAAATTAGTGCTTAGCTAGCCTATCCTAGCCTATATGTAGTAACGAAAAAACTGATAAGATAAACATATAGAAATTAAGCAGGCGGATAATTAGTTGCTTCCACAATAACCTGTTGATTGTCTTCAACCGATGTGTTGAGGTTCAAATCCACTGCTTTCTCTGCAAACATAGTGATTTTTTGGTCCATTGCCTTAATTTGCAATTGAAGGTACTCCATTTGCATTAGAGTCTAACTATGAGCCATATTCCTCTCTGTCAGCATTTTCCCCAGGATATTTTTCATGTGCCAGTAGCGATAAATGGTCCTGTAGTATTTTGTCTCTTTGGAACATTAGGATCCAATATATGGAATCCATTGATAGAGCTATGCATCGACCTCCCCGTCTGGGACCAAAGGCCTTTACAGATGCTTTAGCCTTCTGTTGGGCTCACAAAGTTGGGATTTTGCCTCTCCTCCGATGGCCACTTCGATAGATGCCCCCCTTGCAATTAGAACTCGCTAGAGAAGTGGACTAGTTCCATGAGTGGAGGAGAAATCCCAAGACCCTATGGTGTAAAATGAGAACCAACAAATGAACTTAGAAACAAAGGAGAAATTGGAAAGGGGAAATTTACTCTTTGGAGAAAAATTTCGATGCTCTTTATATTCCTTGTTCATGACGTCATGTCAAGTCTCCTAGGATTGTACCAAATTCAAGATCCAGGCTTGATTCTTCTCTGGCCGGTACAATCTCCAGATGTTTCCAGTGTCGAGCGCCCGAGGGGAATGAACCTTGATGCTTTTTGGTTACGCCATGTTAATATCTCTATGAGTATGAGAGTTTAAAGACAAGTTTGATTGATGTTGCATTAAACCTATGATGAAAAAGGTCTTCATTGCTCATAACATTGAATTCATAGTTCTAGCTTCAAGTGTGAAGGGGAAATGAATGCTCCCTTCACCAACTCACATAACATTTACTGCGAGATGGAGTGAGGCATCATATCGAATTTCCATGTAGGTATTTTGTGGGCGAGCCATCCATCTATGTGTGTAAGCATTGGTCATTGGCATGGAGACATTAATGGCTCCTTAACACCCCATCTAGGGAGGGGTAGTCTGTCTCAGTAAGTGCTAGACATTCCTTGCCAAGAGTCTCTGCAGAAACCATGACTGTTTTCTTGATATCCTTCTAGATTTGATCCCATATTTTTTCATATCCATGCTTTCAATTTTGAAGATCTGACTGTTTCTTTCCTTCTAGACTTCCCAAAGAAGGAATCCAGGGAAGAGTTTCTAGGATCTGTTCAAGATTGGATTGGTGAAGACTGTCATCATACACCGCTCAATTGTTTCAATGACACTTTCATTGTTATGATATGATGTTCTAAAGACAATAGCTCCCTAGTCCTAGAGCATTGATGGGAAAGTACAGTAGTTGAGGAGATGCTCTTTCGACTCCCTAGCTTGGTGGCAGAGAGGACATAAATCTCAGAAATTGAATCCTCTCTTAATAAGGTTGTCCCAAGTTAGGATTTTTCCCATTTCCAAGAGCCAAAGGAAGAGCGAGACCTTGGGCCATAATTTTTGCTTCCAAACCTTTGCTCAAATTCCTTGTTGAGGTTGATTTTGTTGACCTTCCATGAGGCTATATGCATCTTTGAGGTTGAAACAACCTCTTGGTGTATATCCCCAACAAATCTTATCTAGTCCATCATGAACTTGGATTTTCATTGTCAATAGTTCCTTCCAGAATCATCCCCAGTCCATGTCACTTGGGAGAATGAGACAATTGTCTTTAGCTATCCATGATCTCTGCTAACCATCCTTGGTTTCTGAGGACCAATATTGTGTTATCCACTTTTTGTAATGGTTTAACATGGATTGTGTGAGTTTTTTCAAATCCACTCGATATTTCCATGCAAGAAGTTGTTTCCATGCACCATCCCAAAACAAAGTGTGGCATCCATTCCTCACCTCCTAGAAACAATGCTACTGAATGATGTGTTTGTTACTCCAAGCTACATTCCAAATTAAAGAGCCAATGATATTTCCCTCCAGGCATATCATATTTTTTTCTTCGGAAAGTAGAATGTACTTTCTCCTCTATATTTTTCACCATAGATTATTACTACTACGGATCCATCTCCACTAGGTTTTGGCCCTAAGAAATGAGCTAAGATTTTCCATATATCGAAGGATCAAACCTCCCATAAGTTTGGGCCTAAAGACTTTTTCCCAGCTTACTAAGGCCCATTTATTCTCCTTTTTATCCCCTCCCCAAAGGAAAGATATTTGGAGGTTGTGAATTTCTTTTAGAATGGATTTGGGAGCTACCAACGATGAAAACATGTAAGGAGGAATTGATTTCAAACATAGTTAAGACTAGACGACTTGGAATATTCAAGGAGCGAAAAGTCCAATTGGCCAATTTAAACTCCATCCTACTAGGAGATCCTCCCAAGTGGAGTTTCAAAAGGCATTTTCCACTAATGGGGCTCCTAGATATTTTGAAGGAAGGGAACTTCACTAGAACCTGAGAACTATGGAAATATTAATTTGAATAACAATATGAGTATTAAAGAAGAATATTTGTGACTTAACTTGGTTGATAAAGGTTTCCAAATATTTCATGAAGTCCAAGAGGACTTGCTTGATGGCTTGAGCTTCACTAATTGTCAGGATGCCCATGAACATTGTATCATCCACAAATTTATGGTGGGAGACTGGTAAGTCATCTCCAAAAAAGTGCAGGCCTCGAATTTTGTTGTCTGCTACATATTCCTTTATGATGTGTCCTAACCCCTCTGAAATTAAAATGAAGAGTAAAGGAGATAGGGGTCCCCTTTCCAAATGTCGCAGGAAGGAGAGAATGCTATTGAAAGCAAGTCATTGATAAGGATAGAGAAGAAAACAGAAGAGGTGAGAGAGATAATTGACTTTGTCTAAGAGGTCGAGAAACCAAATGCTAGGAGGGTGCGATGGATGCAATGCCAACTAAGATTTTTAAAGGCTTTGGACATGTCAAGCTTGATGAGTGTTGTAATCTAGGGAAAAGTAGGGAGAGTTACCAGTATATCCTTACATAGACATCATAGAAGATACATGCACACATATAAGCATAGATAAAGACATACACAAGTAATGGGAGCCCAAAGAACAATCCTTTATTATATGATATGACAATACAACCCAATTACATATAACCTCTTAGATGAAGCTATTTGAGCCTTCATGGGATTGTCTATTTATACCTTTTTTAGTCAGTTGTAACTACTTAACTGCCTGGGTCGATCGATTAACATATACTCCGATCGACCTATACTTCTGAGTGCGTTGGTCGACTGACTAGTTCGTAGTCAACCGTTGGGTCTAGTCGACAGAGTCAACTAGCCCCTACAACATCTCCCCCCACCTTAATTCCTTGCTTGTCCCGAGCAAGTGGGGGTTATACAAAATAATTTTTCATATTTTGATTACAAAATTACAATATTGAGAAGTAGAAGATGAAGAGAGAGGGAGAGAGATATGCAAGAAGAGGAGACAAAATATTCATATGGTGGACTGACTTAAAGTACTATTTCTGACTGCTTTGTTGTGCCTCGATTTTCCCCGCTTGTTTCGTCGACTTCCTTTCTCTTTCAACTTCCGGTACTGACTTTGAAGGTGGCCTGAATTATGCTAAGGGACGACTACTTTGTTTATTGGATGAAGTCACACCATGTGCCGATCTCATGTTGTGCTTCTAGATTTAGTATTTTCGATTGGGAAATCAAGTTGACTTTATCTGTTATACTTGATGTCTGAAATATACCTGACTCTTGGTCAAATTTCTGTTCTGTAGCCTACATTTTGTATATGAGCTGACTGAGATGAATCACTGCTTGTTCGATTTCCAATTGCACTATGTGTCCCTCCTTCTGTCATTCCTACTCTTGCTGTGATAGTTGTTGCTCCATTGCTTTTTCTTTTTCCAGCTGTGTGGTGATGGCTTCTTTTATTTTTCTATCAGTAGCCAAGTTTCTTGCCCTTTCTTTATTGTCGATTGTAGCCCTTTGTATCTGAAATTTACTAAATGCATCTAAAAAATGAGTCGACCATTCAATTGCCAAAAAATTTATTGTGCTAGCTTGTTTGGTCAATTCATCTATGTTCTGCTTGAAGCCTTTCAGATTATTCTGTTCTGTTTCTAAGGTTGTGTCCACCTACTCCTGAGTTGTTTGAATTTCCTTGGTGGATAAGTCACGTTGTTGTTCGATTTCTTATTTTTCTTTTTTTAGAGCCACTACGTTCTATTGGTAGTCCGTACTGGTTTTGATCATTTTGTCGATTAGTTCTTTAAAGCCTTCTAAGGGATTCTATGCTTCTGGTATCTGATCTATCTCTTCATGCAACTTGACTGCTTCTCTGCATCCCTCCAAGATGTTCTTTTTCTCTTGTTTTAGTTTCTCGGCTCGACTTCCTTCTTTGAGCACCTTCTTCCATCTCCTTGTTGATTCTTTTGAAATGGATCCATGAGGTCGAATAAATGTTTGTTAGAAATAGTGGCTGGGTCGAATGAGGCCTCGACCGAGAAACCTGATGAAGTAGTTGTTCTAGTCGTTTTGATAGTAATCATGGGTGGCTTATTTTTTTATTTTATTTTATCTGTAGATTTGGACGGCTGACCATCTTTTATTACCGTTTGTGTCGTCAAAATGCTCTGTTCACTTGTTTGCTCTTTTTCTTGCTCCTTTGACTGATTGTTTTGCACCTCCATTTTGTCCCGGAGACTTGCCCTTTTGTGTTAATCTTCTCATAATCAACATGATTTACCTTAGGAAAATGCCTCTCAGTCTGCAGACTTTCCAAGCTTTCTGTTTGTATTCCTAGGATGTCTCTTTCTGGCTCTGCTTCCTTAGTACTCTGGCAAACCTTGACTTGACGTGTCCCGACTATCCATAAGATGTCTTCCCGC
>JZKD02S1676171.1:210615-221947 GCA_000966675.3 Picea glauca
GAGAATATTCTCTTTCAGTTGACACTTCAGTTTGACTAGTTGAGTTGAGTTTAGATGCTGCATTGGTTTTGTCACCATGCAACATTGGGATTATCACCATGATAATTCAACCTTGCCTTGGTATCATCACCATAGTGGTGCATTAGCCTTGATTCCCTGAGTTAACTCCTCACTACTCTCTGTTCAGTCAGTTAACTGAAGACTAGTTGACTAGTTAACTCAGACTAGGTGGCAATTCACTCCCGTAACTGCCTGAGAGACTAGACTAGGTGGCAGTTCACTCCCGTAACTGTTGGTGTATGTCCAGATCACTCTAGACCACCACTATGGTGCATTATTTACTCATGTATCATATATCTATTGTAAATTATTCACTCTTTGAGTGTGGAATACGGTTAATGAGAATTCTTCCATTCTTTCTTTCCTTCTTCTTCATTGTCAAATTCTCTCTGCAAATGTGTGTATTATTATTTAGATAGATCTATTCTATGCAGGTTCAACACATTTACATGGTATTAGAGTCGACAGACTGCTAAGGAAAAGATACACCAATTTTTTTTGCAGGTATTGAAGATTGAAGAACGCAACAAAGATGGAATCTATGTTTTACTTATCGACAATACTTCTCACGCCTCATAAGTATTTGGAATGGAAGCCAAAAATTCTGCTTTTTCTCAGATGCAGAGGATTGTACCAAATAACTATGGCAATGGAAGTAGAGCATGATTCTGCCGATGAGAAAAATAATTTTCTCAATAGACAAGATATGGCCATAGGATGGATCCTCTCGTTTATTTCTCCTGAAATTCTCCACCAAGTATATGGTGACTCACAAGACTCAAATCCAAATGAATTATGGACAATATTGGAGGTTCTATCCAGGAATAAAGAAGATTGTGATTATTTCATGCAGGAGGTTGAACAGATAGAGCCAGAATAGAAGCCATTAGAAGATCAAACATCTTATTATGAAGAGTCTTCTACAAAAGTATTTGCACAAATTTGTATTTCATTAATTGAAGATGATGTCTACTCCATTTCAGATTTTTTTTTCTTCTGAATTTCATGTGGAAGATATATGGCATGCATCTCAGGGGTCACATGCAGACACTTTTCCATGCACAATGGATGCATCTCAGGAGACAAAAAGGGATCCGCGCACATCAGACTCAATTATGATATTTTCTGAGAAATATTTGCAGAAACAAATTGGATTTGAATTCCTCTCGGGAAAATATCCAATTTCAAAAAACAAATCGTCCAAAAAGGAGTTCGGGAAGTGAAGCTATGATCGTTTTAAAATCAACAAAATTTCAACATTTTTCCGGAAACGGCCGCACGGTTTTTAAAATTTCATCCAAACTTTATTTTGATATTTTTCATTACAAGAATATAAAGTGGATATTTGTGGACATCTCAATGGTGCATATACTTCATCATATTCGTGCGGACATCTACATATTCAACAAAATCTTCAATGAGCACAAACTTGCATAGTTGCGAGGTCTTCTTGAAGTGAAGGGCAAGGTTGCTTAGCAACAACTTTTGTTCCTTCTCATTTTATTTTTTTTACATTGTAATTTGAGGGGGCGTTTTTCCCATGAGGTTTTCCCTCTTTCCTCACTTTATTTTTAGTGTATCTTTTGTACTTGGGTACCTAACATGGCCTCGTTGCCGGGACCCAATCTTTATTTTCACCATAGTGATGTTTAGGGGGGGTGTTGGAGTTACTTCACACACACCTAGGATTTCTTTTTCCTAAGGTTTTTCCTTATTTATTAGTTATAATTAATCATTATCCAGTCTTCTATAATTTAGGGGAGAATATTCCACCTGGAGAGTATTCTCTTTCAGTTGACACTTCAGTTTGACTAGTTGAGTTGAGTTTATATGCTGCATTGGTTTTGTCACCATGCAACATTGGGATCATCACCATGCTAATTCGACCTTGCCTTGGTATCATCACCATAGTGGCACATTATCCTTGATTCCCTGAGTTAACTACTCACTACTCTTTGTTCAGTCAGTTAACTTAAGACTAGTTGACTAGTTAACTCAGACTAGGTGGCAATTCACTCCCCTAACTGCCTGAGAGACTAGACTAGGTGGCAGTTCACTCCCGTAACTATTGGTGTATGTCCAGATCACTCTAGACCACCAGTATGGCGCATTAGTTACTCATGTATCATATATCGAATCTGTGTCGATTTCCTTGACCGACTCCTTCTGCTCTATGTTCATGGTTTCTATCTCGACATCGTCCATCTCGACTGGTTGATTCAACTTTGTTGCTTTCAACGACTTGGTGATTATGAGTTGCCTCTTCTTTTTCTTTGCTATAAGTTCTTCTATGATGGGTACCCACTTTGCTGGAGGTGATTCCCTAGTCAAGTCAATTGTAGCATCGGGTGTCCTTTTCTTACTTGGTGTTACTTTTGGCCTGATTTCCCATTCTGTCGTGTTTAATGTGACCTTTGTTGGGCTGACATAAGTAGTTCTTCTTTCTAAGTTTTTATGTCTTTTTTCCCCTATTGTTTTAATTTGCCTGAGTGTGCTCTTAATGTTCTTGACTTGTTGCTTTTGTTCCTTAGCTTTCTCGAAAGATTCCTTCATTTTTGGTCCGACCGAGGAACTGTAAATTTTCTTCATGACAACAATGTCTTATCGGGTTTGCTTCAACTTCTTGATGATATTCGTGGTAATACTTGTCATTTTCTCTTGGATAATGGGGTCGTTGAATTCGATGCCCGCCTCCTACTGACATGTTTCTCTCCAAATCTCCTCCATGTCTATCTCTAGTGCTTCTTCCTTGGCAACCTTCTTCCCCTTGTTTTTTTTGGTCGATTGCTTTATTTTTCATGGGGATGGATTTGTAGGTACAACTGTTAGGGCTTGCAAATCTTCGACAAAAGGAATTGTGTAGAGAGTTGCTTCTCTTTCTTCTTATTTCTCCCCGTCAGTCAGTGGTAATACTATAACTACCCCTGTCTATTGTGCTTAAGGGGGGATTTATAATCTAAATGCATATCTAGGCATACATTTTGACTTGTCTAAGACACTCTTGAAACCCTAGAATAGATTTTATGAAGGTCTAAGTTGTTTACGGTTGATCTCTTCATAACCATGATTGCAATTTTCTCCTCTCTTGAGTTGGTTGTGTTTTTGAGCTTGCATGGTTCAATCATGGAATCGATTTTTATATTGGGTTATCTAAACATCCTTGTTGACATTGCTCGAGATTGGATAAATTGTATTCAATGTAGTATGTTGTTGTACAAGTGTGTTGAGAGCATGTTTCAAGGCTTAAGCCCATGTATAGTTGTTTGCTTGCTAGACCATCCAAAATAGATTTTGCCTTGGTATTAGTGAGTGCAATTTGATTATGAATTGTTTACTCTAACTAGGTTTTTCCAAATCATTTTCAAGTTTGAATAATTCCATATTACATTGGCTACTTGAATGTAACACATATGATATTATGCTCTTAATTTGACATCACACCGTGTATAATGTTTTAAGTGTTTCACAACACACACTATGCATGGTTGAATTTTGATAAACATTGACTATCATTGTCTATCAATGATAAGGAGTTTCTTCTTGACTTATAAGTACTTGAAATAAATCCCAATTTACAAATAAAATCAAGCATGATGTTCATTGAAACCTAATGTTGAATATTTGTTCCCATGAATTGTTGTTGAAGTTATATTTGATTTTCTCATAATTCACGGCTCCCTGACATAATGTTATTTGCAACCTTGTTGCTTCTAAATGCCTCTCAGGTACTTAATTCCTCTTGATGAGTGAAAATCATTTTGTGGGTTTTTCTAGTTGCTTCAAATATTGCCCAAAATTGCATCTATGTTCCAAATGATATGAACAACAACTAGAATTTATTTCGAACACAAATTTATCTTCATTATTAAGCTTATTAGTATTTAATGTTTTCATCTTTTTATAAGCACATTGTAAAATTGATGAATCCCATCCTAACCTAGAAACAAATGTGTAGCTTCAAATTTGATTGGTTAGGCACATTCTTGTTTTAGATTTGTGTAATAAAAGAATGAATAATTATGAGTTTTGTTGGTTGATAACCATGTCTTTTATGTTTGAGTTGCATTTTTCACTACATTACATAACTCTCCTAGTAAAATATATGAATTGGTGAGGATGAGGGGTTCACAATTATGCCATCGAATGCTTTGGAAACCCTAAGAAATAACACATAATGACACTAACAATAATGACTTAGGATTATTTCTAGGAACAAGAATATGGGGTTTTCTCAATAGAGAACCTAAGTTCCTTTACATTCACCTACCTACATTGTGGTACTACTCTAACCATTTCAATTTGAACCAATCCACCATTTCACTATGCTATAATATTAAATTCTAAATTGAATAGCTTCCATGGTGTGAATGACATGCTTCACTCAAAGGTGAGTGAAATGAATCAGTTATTACACCAATGGCACTAAGCACAACTCAAACTAATACAACCAATATCATGTTGATGCTCTAAACTCACAAATCACCTATAATCTCATTGGATGTTGGACAAAAAAATAGATCATAATGAAGACAAGAATGTATAAATTGATTGGTTATGTTAAGAGCAGATTGAATAACCATGAGTAAAATTTGGTTCAATATTGGGTCATGAGTGCATCACCATCCTCATGCATGTATCATAACATTCATTTTAACATGGGTTTGAGATGGGTCCCTCTCTTACTGTCATGCACAGAGGCATGAAGGTTAAGTTTAGGGTTCACAATGATACCTACCAGTATGATTCCTTGGTTTATTTGTTCTCCCAAACATGAGGGTAAGTGATTAAGTTATTCTCACTCCCAAACACTAGTGGAATCATTAGAATCTATTCCAATGATGACCCCATATTACTTGCACACGATAGCAAGGCGAGCAAATAAATGGGATTTATGAAGTGTTTTTTGGGTGAGTGCTTAGGGTTATTCACACTCTCAAAGGTGAAGGCACGGGATGCGCTAGTGCTTGCAAGGATGAGAGCAATGTCTTCACTCTCTTTCACAAGGATAAAAGTGATGCCTCCACATGCCTCCACAAGGATAAAAGTGATGCCTCCACTTGCCTTTGCAAAGATAAATTTGATGCCTCCACTAGCCTTCACAAGGATAAAAGTAATGCCTCCACTCACCTTTGCAAGGATAAAGGCAAGGCTTGATCCGTGTTCATGAAGGCAACACTGATAGTTCATTTCACGACTTAATAAGGGACTGGAGATACGTCCATCCATGCTTGCAACAATTCTCATGAGGATACATGAAAGAGACACACTATGCCACTTGCCATCACAGATACGAATATGAGTGAATAGATGCAACTCACAAGTGTAGTAGTGATAGTTAGCTTTGCAAGGCACTATCGATAGCTAATTTCATGATTGTTGAAATAAACTCAAACACTTTGAATTGTATTATGTTAGGAATGACATTGGGTTGGATATAACGATAACGAGTTGAGAAGGTACTTGCCACTCACAATCACAAGACAAAAGCAAACAAACCAATCTAACTCACAATTATTTTAGTGAAAGTGTTTAAGCTCACAATTTTTCCTAGTTCATCATGATGGATGGATTATGTGAGGGTAAGTAAGTCACTAACTTTTTCAGTGAATTGAAGTGAACACCACTACTTTAAACAAGAATAATCCTAAGTTGCGAGGTTTTATGGAAGCCATGGTAATAGTACTAGTCCTAATTATAAGTTTTGTGACTTGGGAAGCAAAATAGAGTTAGAATTCTTAAATGAAGCAAGAAACGTGTTATAGGGTGAGCATAAACATTAATATTTATTAGTATTTGTGATCAACCTATACACCTTGTTATTGTTGAACTTTATTATTTTGCTACTTTGAACAATGGGTTGTTGAGTCTCGAAATAATCAATAGATGTAATTGTAAATAATTACAATGTATTTATATAAAATTCACTCAAAATTTATACCTTCCAGATTTCATAACCCAAACACCAAGGATCAAAATTAATTATATTATGACCTATCCAGCGCTTACCCTCTCTCCCTAGGCTATTTATGGATCCCACCACCAAGGTTGAGGATGATATTGACATATGACATGACATTGGGTGGCATGGCATTGGTTTTGCATATTACGATGGTGATTGATATGCTCCTTATGGTTTTACAAAGTTTAGTGTTTATGTTGGGTGTTTATCAATGGCATGTTTTCCATGTTTATGGCTTATATGGTAAAGTGGGTAATACATTGTTAGTTACTTGTTGTTGAATTCCATAACACCTACAAAAGGAAATACACATATTAGTTATCACATGCAATTCCAAAATAATGAGTGCATTGGATGCCTCTAAAGTTTGATTTGCCAACATGTTTATTATATATGTTATAACCTTGATATATACCATGGCATATGGTTTGACTTTGGCCATTGTTTGATGTTTTTTTTTTTTTATTCATCTTTATACGATTTGATGGATTATGGATTTAGCAACCTTATATTTTTATGGACAAAAGTTTGATGTATGAAGGAGGTCCCATGTCGCCCTTTTCAATGACATTGGGGAAGGCCCTCACCTTATTAAACGTTGCATGGTGAACGAATGATGACCAACCTAATTTGAGCCAATCATTGGGACCCTTGTATTTGTTTGGAAAATAGGGTGGTTGAATAGGGTTTGTCTTTACTTATTTGCTGGTTTGATTCTTATAAATTGTTGAGTTTTATAATTAATTTCAAAAGCTCTAAGCACTTAGTGTGAAGATTGAGAACTTCAACTCAAATTTGTTTATTTTCCTTAATGTTGTTGTAAGCGTGGTCGAGATGTGGACCCTTGGTCAACGATTTTGTTGGGAATTTTTTGTAATAATTTCTCTTCTAGTTGAGGTAGGTTACTCCTTTGCCAAATCACTCATTATAGTATTGTGGATCATATGGTTTGAAGGATTTAGTAGCTTGTTTAAGTAACCAACTACGAGTCAAATCTTCATTTCATTATTTGTTTCTTGTTTGTCATTTTGTTTAAATTCTTATGTGGGTTCCTCTTTGCTATGATAATAAACCAAAATCCCCATTATTTCACCAAGGAGACCTTTTTGAGGTTTCTTATCATGCTTTTGCTATAAATTTATGTTAACTAGTCTCATAACAACCCTATTGGTAATCTTGAGCTCATCATGAATTGTGTCATACAAGATGTTGCAAGTTTGTTATGTTCAACTAATGCTTTCTCATTCAAAGATATTGTCCATTGTATTTTTATCTACTACGATTATCATTACTTGGGCTACAAACTATAATAATATGGTTGTTTTTATTTGCTTCATGGGAAACAACTCCAACGCCCACATTTCATAATCTAAATGCATATCTAGGCATACATTTTGGCTTGTCTAAGAAACTCTTGAAATCCTAGAATATATTTTATCAAGGTCTCAGTTTTTTACGACTGATCTCTTCATAGCCATGATTGCAATTTTTCCCTCTCTTGAGTTGGTTGTGTTTTTGAGCTTGCATGGTTCAATCATGAAATCAATTTTTATATCGGGTTATCTAAACATCATTGTTGACATTGCTCGAGATTGGGTAATTTGTATTCGATGTAGTATGTTGTTGTACAAGCATATTGAGAGCATGTTTCAAGGCTTAAGCCCATGTATAGTTGTTTACTTGCTAGACCATCCAAAATAGAGTATGAGTTGGTATTAGTGAGTGAAATTTGATTATGAATTGTTTACTCTAACTAGGTTTTGCCAAATAGTTTTCTAGTTTGAATAATTCCATATAACATTGGCTACTTGAATGTAGCACATATGATATTATGCTCTTAATTTGATAACACATTATGCACAATTTTTTAATTGTATCACAACACACATTATGCATGGTTGAGTTTTGATAAACATTGAATATCATTGTCTATCAATGATATGGAGTTTCTTCTTGACTTATAAGTACTTGAAATAAATCCCAATTTACAAATAAAAGCAAGCATGATGTTCATTGAAACCTGATGTTGAATATTTGTTCCCATGAATTATTGTTGAAGTTATATTTGATTTTCTCATAATTCACGGTTTCTTGACATAACGTTATTTGCAACCTTGTTGCTTCTAAATGCCTCTCGAGTACTTAATTCCTCTTGATGAGTGAAAATTGTTTTGTGGGTTTCACTAGTTGCTTCAAATATTGCCCAAATTTGCATCTATGTTCCAAATGATATGAACAACAACCAAAATTTATTCTGAACAAATATATATCTTCATTCTTAAGCTTATTATTATTTAATGTTTTCAACCTTTTATAAGCACATTGTAAAATTGATGAATATCGTCCTAACCTAGAAACAAATGTATAGCTTCAAATTTGATTGGTTAGGCACATTCATAACTTGTTTTAGATTTGTGTAATAAAAGAATGAATACTTATGAGTTTTGTTGGTTGATAACCATGTCTTTTATGTTTGAGTTGCAGTTTTCACAACATTACATGGCAATATTTCCATGAAGAAATTAAAGGTGTAATGTAATAGTAGTATGATTTGGACTGTGTATAGGCAATACCTTAACAATGTTTCAAGGTCACTTGTATGCCAACAAGGTGCTTGATCTTGCCTTCCCTAAAACTATCTTAATGTAGTTCTTGCATTTACTAGTTTTATGATTTGTTTGCTTTCTCTACATGTTGTTTGCTTAATCATTTGCATTGTATTTTCTTATCATATAACAATTGATCCATTTGATTGAGTTGGGCTAGTAACATGATTCCTAATGGATCATTATATAATTTGTCATCATCTTGATACTTTCTAGGTGAAAAAATAGGAGGAATTGGCTTGTAGGGTCCATTTTAGTGGCGGGTCCCAGTTTGGAGATTTGGGGTCTAAAACCTTCACGAGTTGGTTTGAGGCATCAAAGGACACTTTTTAGGGTCAAAATTTGTGATCATAGCTCATATCCCCTTGGGGATATTCTACACATTGAGATGTTTCCAATGGTTTGAAAATCACCTCAATCGAAGCTCGCATGCAAAAGTTATGCATCTTGCAAGTTGACCTATCTTGTTGATCATCATGGTGCCAAGTGGATTCCACGTCATCCCCCATTACTCACATATGTGGGGCTAGTCACATGTGCACTTTCAAGAATATTCTAGAGGGTAAAAAACCCTAACATTAATTGAGGGTCGATTCATGCAAAAACCCTAACCCAGAGCCTAGACAACTATTAGGTTATGTTAGATACTCGACCGCTAGGAAGAGAAGGGGTTCCATTATTTTAGCATTGTACGTATTCCATAGTTGTAGAACATCTAGTTGTGGGATTTGAGAGCATAAGAGAAGATATAGAAGATTTTGTAGCAACCATTCATGCCACAATGTCAAAGGCAACTTGATAGTGAGTGCCCTTTTCTTTGTACTTGATAGGCTTCACCTTCTAGATAAGTTTTCTCTTGTATTGAGTTTCCCATGATACATCTTGTGTTCATTTATGTGGATGGTATGTTCATTTGCTTGTTCCTTCATTTTCACATTTCAATTATATTCATAAATTCGAGCATTAAGCTAGTAATAATAAATCTGAGATCTAAGGTAATAAACTACATAATTAAATATTTTAGAATATTACAAGATATGTTGTGACAAATTGTTCCAATGGAATATCCACAATAATTTACAGATCATGACGATATAAGGATGATTGCTAATGACAATATCTTTGTTTGTTGGGCGTTTATGTTCTTAAGATGAATTTTGAGCATGGAAACAATTGTGCTTCCCCTCATGGAAATAAATGATGAGGTGCGTGTAGAGTAAACATTAAATAACATGGAAAGGGTAGAAAGAGACCAAGGTTCCTGATACATTTTGATGCAAACTTGGAAGAATTCACTTACTTAGCTTAGACAAATCGTGCTTGTTCTTGGGGAATTTTCATGATTTCAATCCTTCCACTTTAGTATCCCATGTTCCTCTAATCTACATGTTGCATAGATACATGATATCATATTTGAAGCCAACAAATATGTCTTTGGACCTATGCATAATGATAGTTGAGATAATGTTCCACCTCCCTTTTTGCCTCAACTGATTACCTTGGATGTTTTCTTAAACAGTTCAAGCATTGATTCAGTCTATGTTTCTCCTCAACCTCTAAAACATGATGTTACTCCTCCCATTATTAATGATGCTACACCTAAAATCATTCCTTACAATACCTCTCATGCAAACATGATAGTTTATGTCCATTATTTGTTCCTTTCTCCCAGACAATCTAATATCCTTTCACCTACTTTTTCCTCTAGGAGTTTTATGCTTATCACAATGGTAAAGAAAAAACATACCCTCATTCATGTTAACATACACTCATTCATGTTAACATTTCTATTTACTTTATAAATGATAAATAATATTCTTATGTACCTCTCATGCAAACATAAATAATATTCTTATGTACCTCTCATGCAAACATGATAGTTTATGTCCATTGTTGGTTTCTCTCTCCCAGACAATCTAATATCCTTTCACCTACTTTTTCCTCTAGGAATTTTGTGCTTATCACAATGGTAAAGAAAAAACATACCCTCATTCATGTTAAAATACACTCATTCATGTTAACATTTCTATTTACTTTATAAATGAATAAATAATATTCTTATGTAAATTTTGATGATATAGTATATACATAAATTATATTCATGTTAACATACACTCATTCATGTTAACATTTCTATTTACTTTATAAATGAATAAATAATATATACTCATTATTAATAAATGAATAAATGAATAAATGAATAAAAACATAATATATACTCATTATTAATAAATAAATAAATGAATAAAAACATACCCTCATTCATGTTAAAATACACTCATTCATGTTAACATTTCTATTTACTTTATAAATGAATAAATAATATTCTTATGTAAATTTTRATRATATAGTATATACATAAATTATATTCATGTTAACATACACTCATTCATGTTAACATTTCTATTTACTTTATAAATGAATAAATAATTTTTTTATGTAAATTTTGATGATATAATATATACATAAATTATATTCATGTTAACATACACTCATTCATTTAACATTTATAAATGAATAAATAATATTTTTATGTAAATTTTGATGATATAGTATATACATAAATTATTTGTAATTTTATAATATTATAACATATATTGACTTAACATACAACTTTGTATAAATTTGATTTATTTTCAAGTGAGTGAATACATTATATAGTTTTGATGATATACTAACCATATATTACGTTAACATTTCATCATGC